>PVLC010037066.1:0-15808 GCA_004027655.1 Graphiurus murinus | reverse complement strand
AACCGTTCCTCGCAATAGTAGTTGTTTATCCATCCATCCTCTCTAGGGCGAGAGGTGGAGGCTCTTAAAGCCACACAGGGCTTGAGCCACGAGGTGCCTACATATAGCCCTCACTTGGGCAGGCCACGAGCCGGGCGTGCTGGTACATGTGCTCTAGCGTGGCGCAGCCCTAGGATGTTACCACCTGCAGCCGCTCCTGACACTCTGCCAGGCGCCATCTTGAGGCGAGGTCTCTCCGGGCCTGCCAGGCTAAGACCCCAACAACAAGGAACTTCAGGAACATTTCAACATTTCTTTTCTCTGGAAGATGAGGCAAGAGTAGCCACAATCTGAGCCTGCAAGACTTAGATCAGTGCCCATTTATTTGAAAGACACAACAAACATAGAGACTAATGGCAGCTGAGACTCTGAAGTCCTGAGATAAAAACTTGGCATCGTTATTTATAGAGTGCTTAATTTGGAGGATATCACTTAACCCTTTGAGTCTCATCTGTAAAACACAGAAGAGTGATAGCTGTGATTTCAAAGGAAAGAATATCTATAAAGACCAATCTGCTGTATGGTCTGTGGTACTTCCCCAGTAAAAGTAGCAGCTCAGAGAGACCAGGAATTCAGAGGTTCTTCACTTGGCTGCATATCATGATTCTTATTCGGCTGGTCTGGTCTGGAACCTTGGCGTGGGTATCATGTTAAAGCTCTCCAGTGACCCTGATGTGCAGGCATGGATGGGAAATCCACTTATCCAGCTGCCCTCTGAGGCAGCAGGGGGCAAAAGGAGGCCTTGAAGCTGAAAGGTAAGCCCTGGGTACTCACCTAGTGTGACTGGGGCATCATGTGGTTTCAAAGACATGACCTTATCCCTTGCTACTATGACTTTGAGCATCATGGCTGCTGCTGCTGCTGCTGCTGTTGCTAAGCTACAACCTACTATTATAGGTGCTCCTTGACCTATGATAAGTCCATCCTGTGCTGAGAGCATCAGAAGTCAAGAATGTATTTATTACATCACACCTATGGAGCACTCTAGCTCATCAGCACAGCACACAGTAATGTTTTTCCCCGGTGATTAAAGATTGGGAGCTGCGGGTCTTTGCTAAAGAGGATCAGACCACACATCACTAATCCAGGAAAAGATTCACATTCAAAGTATCATTTCTGCTGAGGGTGGACTGCTTTGGCTTCATTGTTAAGTCGAAAATTCCTACATTGGACCATCATGCATCGGAGACCATGTATACTCCAATTACAGCAGCCACAACCCCTTCTCCCCCCAGTATTGCAAAACCAGCCTTCTCAGCACCTTGGAAGGCTCCCTTCCTACCCAGGCTCATGAAGAGCCGCAAGTGAAGTAAGGGACCTGGATGTGCTTTCTAACCCATAGTTCTGCCTTCCCAAGGTCACAGCCATAGTGGAAGGTCAGAGCCCTGCCCCTCCTTCCCAAGGTGCTTCCTCTGTAGCAACCTGGCCAGTGGTTACAGTGGGGGGAAGGGGTGTCATTGAACAAGCTCCGCTGATTTTCTCAGTGTTCTTTTTGTCCTGGGGGAAGAAAACTCAATGGACCATGCCCAGCGCTTGCCTTTGCTTGGCACGGCCCCAGCTGCAGAGTTCAGACGCGGACATATTGTACAGCCTGTCCTTCTGCCTTGGTGCAGGCGTTTCTGTATTTTTAGTGCGGCCCAACACTGCCAAGACAAGCAGTACGCGGAGATGAAGGACAGGCTTGCTGGCCTGTGCGACAGAAGTGTCTTTGCCTAAAGCTATGGCGACATATGCTGGAGGCCCTTCTTTGGTGCAGAGGGAGGCAGAGGGGGGCAGCGTGCTTTGTTTTGGCTTCATTTAGAGCATTTTACAGCACTTCGCGCTGTGTGCGCTTGAGGATGTGTTGAAACAGAGGATTAGCTCTCTGAACTAGCTTTGTGGGTGTCTGAGGCAATATAGCAAGTTTTGAAAAAAAAAAAAAAAAAGAAACGGATAGCACTTAAGTTTATCTTTAAGCTGCAAGTAAAATATTTACATTTTGATATGGTACGGACGGCAAAATAACTTATCCAAACACTACGGATTTGGAATTGTGATCACTTGGGTTGACTTCTCCCTCTGTACTCTGTGTGAAGGAAGGTTTGTTGTGCAAATTACAATCTTACACAGCTTCAAGAGGAAATCTGTAGTATCTTGACAGAACAAACTGGGCATGCAAATGAAAACCCATAGAGGTACCCTTTATTCTTATTTCATCTTATTAAATAAGCTAAGCTTATTACATCTCTACCCCTACTGCACAGTTTCTGGTCAACCCCTTGGGTGACTACAATCACTACCTAACTTGTTTTTCTATACCTTTCCCTACAAGTCCACCCTCTTTGTAGTTATGAGAGGTGTATTGCAGTATCAGTTTGATGAGTCTCTCTGATTAGTGACCTTCAGTGATTCTCCATGAGCAGTATGATAAGAGAATTGCATAAAAAGCCTTCGCCCCCTCTCCAGGTTCCTCACTTTCTCTTCCCCACAGGAGGCTGGTCCTGGCTTCCTACTCCACCTTCCGTGGAGGAATGCTTTCCTTCTTGCCTTGGAATGACCCTGGCCTTGCCTTTGCCTCACAATACTCTAGGCAAACAGTAAGATCCAGCACTCTGCGGCTTTTCCCTCTGCAGCTGAGCCCTGCATCAGTGGCCTCCCCGTGCAGTAGTTCATCGTACGCTCTGATTTAATACCCGCCTCCACTAAGACACTTCTCATACAGCATTTGACTTGCTGACCTCCCCTCTCTGGAATGAACCATCGAGGGCAAGGGTTACATCTTACTCTAGCAGTTTCTTGAGCCCTGCACACAGGGAACCCTCGGCATATGTTTGCTAAGTTAAGTGGATTCTGGTTGTCGGCCAGGTGCCCAATTGCCAAGGGAGCCTGGCAGGGTTGCTCTTGGGGGTCTCTGGTGAGACACAAGTTTGAGGTGGATGCTTATACTGGAACTTATTCTAAAATAATCCATGGTGAAAGCTTCAGGCTGCTTTTGCCCATCATTTAAATTAATGAGGTTTTGGTGTGTTTTTGTTATATTCTTACTGGAAAAAGAAATACTGAGGCTTTATTTTTCTAACCCTTAACATGGAATTCAACTTGGATGCCCACTCATTATTCACTGTCCCTCTCTCTCTCGTGCTAATCTGCACACACGCACAAACACACACATGTGCAAACATACAGTCACACACGGGCATACTCTCACACGGTTCCACACGTACACATATTAGTGCCCATACTTAATGGTACTTTTTATTTCATGGTCTTCACTGTCCTGTAGTTTTAAGTGATGTTTATGTTTCCTCCTTGAGGAATTCTTAACAAATTGTTTCTTTATGCTTACAACTTCTGTCATTTTGAAATTTGACCTTTGGGCATAAATATTCAAGATCTGAGTGCCTTTAATATATGTTTGAATCTGAGCTTGGAAGTTAGAATGCCACTGGTACTTTTTATATTGTGCGCTTTTTATGAATAAAAGAAAGACATCATGAATATAGTAACTGTTTTGCATTCCATATATACGCTTTTTAACAAGCTAGATAATCTCTAATGTCTTGATTACTATTCTCTATGAGTAGACAACAGAATACTAACGAAAGAAAACCAGAAGATACTGTGTATAAGGGAAATATTATAACATAGGAAACAGTATTTAGAGTATGTCAAAGTCCTATTTCAGTATACTCTGGCTAATGATTTTCAATCTAGATCTATATCAAGGAAGTTGCTAAGTGAATTCTAGTGAAGGTATTATAGCAAAGGTAAAAGTTTAATCTGTTTAGGAAAATAAAGTCTAGAACCATTTGTATAACATGTGCTTGGACTGATTACTAGTCATCTTTCTCATTTCAATCCCCAGCCAAAGAACACTGTTATGCCAAGTCACCAATTTGCTTAAGATCAACAGAACTTAATTTCTTTGAAAATAGTCTTTAATTCTGGCCTTCCATGGGTCCAGATGAAACTTCCCTTTAACTAATCCAAGGTGTGATGCTGTAGATTACAGGTAAATCTATTTTATGAATTTCGCTTCACATTTCACTAGAGGCTAATAAAAGTTCAGTCTTGTTTAAAACTAAACATTGAATTGCATGCAATGGACTTTTAGATGTTTTCACTAGGCACATTCCAAAAATATGAGAGACAAGGCTTTGCAAGTTTTACAGGCTCTTATATGGAACAGGGAAACAAACTCAGTTTTCTCTGAGATGCATTCAAGATCTAAGAGTCTAAAATAATATGAAACACTAACCTGACAAAAATAGCCTCCCCTCAAAATTACATATGTATACATATAATTTTATATGTAAAACTATATTTAATATGTATAATTTGACATATAAATTATATGTATACAAAATTATTCAAATTACACACACACACACACACACACACACACACTCTCTGAAAGTCTGAGAACCTTCTAACATGTGTTAGAATTGATGGCCTGTCCCTAACCTAGGTCCATGAGTTTAGAACATATCTCCTGGTGTCAAATGTATTTTTGACATGAACATATTTATTACAGGTATAATAATAAGAATGTAGCAATCTAGTACTCTTGATTTTTACAAGGGATTCACAACAAAAAGTCAGGCTATTTTGCTTGAGTTGATGCAAGGACCAGGTGAGCAGTTGGCAGCTCTGGGGTCATTTATTCCCATATCTGTTTTGTTTTCTCCTTCTTCCACCCCCTCACCATGTATTTGCTCAGTCCTATCTCCCCTCTGCTTCTCTCCAGGTAGACTTACCTTGCTCTCTCTGCCCTCTTTGTGGCCTGAATAATTCCTGAGCCCTTGACTTTGGCCCACCCTGGCCCTTACTGGCTTCCTTATAGCTTCAACTGGACTGCGGGTTTCCTTACTTTTCTAGTTCTCAAGGGATCACTTTGAGTATTCCAACTCACCTTTTCACACTGTACACCAGAGCCATGGTTGGAGGTGAACTGGCTGTCTTTGTGCCAGCTGTTTGCTCCCATTTATTTGTGTTTTAGGCATTTAGGAGTAGAGTCACATGATGTGGAACATAGCTAGTGGTTTCTTAGAAGGTTAATGGATGAGGAAATTCCCGTGGGAGACAGCATGACAACTTTCTGGAACTTTCTGTGTTGGTAATCCACTTTGCCCAAGTACTACTTTTGTACTGCATGGTAAGCTATGCTTTAAAGAGATTTACAAACCTTACTGACATCTAATACCAATGTACAGTGCTTTCTGAGGGAATTAATTCACTTTACTGTTGCTGAACAAATGTTACCTGCTGTGTAGGGATAATGTAATTTTAACAATAACAGTGATACAAGCAACAACAAAATAAATGCCATTCATTGATCTCTTATTATATACTACACTCTTTACACTGTGAATAATTTTGCCCGTAAATCTGAAGGATGGATACAAGCATTCTCTGTTTTACAGAAGGAGTCAGAGGCTCAGGAAGCCTCTGTAGTTACTGGTCCAAGAATATATACCAAGAATGTAATAAATACTCAGATCACATTTTTCTACTTTTTAGTATGTCGAAAATATTTTTAAACTTTAAAAATCAAATATATTTTTAAAAATTAAGAGGAGAAAATTGGCGAGCTATAGTCACATATATTTTAACCATTTCTGTTTCTCTTCTTTCATTTCTGAACTTTCAAGTATGCTATGGTATCATGTCCCTTTGGCCCTGAGAAGTTGGTTCGCTATTTCTTAAAGAATAGGGGCATTAACCCGCTTCTCATCACTATGACCAAAATACCTGGCAAAAACAACTTAGAGAAAGAAAATTTTGTTTGATTTCACGGTTTCAGAGGATTCAGTCCATGGCCTGCTGGCTCCAAGGCAGAAACACTGTGGTGGGAAGATGTGGCAGAAGAAAGATATTCAGTTCATGGCAGCCAAGAGGGAGGGGAAGGAATGGGAAGGGCCACAAAGAAGAGGAACCCTTTCTAGGCACACCCCCTTTGTTGTCCTTCTTCTAACCAGATCTTCCCTTACAGTAGTTCATCCAGCAATCAGTGGATCAGTGCTTCAATTTATTATCCACTGGTGAGCCCTCCTGATTCAATCATTGCTTAATAACCTCCCCTCTGAACTTTGCTGCACTGAGGACCCTGCTTTTAACACATGAGCTTTTGGAGGACGTTCCAGCTCCAAACCCCAAACATAAAGTACATGCTGGTGACAAATTCTATGTTTTTCTCCTTCACAGATGGCTTTATTTCACCCTTATTTCTGTAAGATATGATCACTAGATGCAGAATTTTAGATTGATATGCTTTTTCCTTTCAGCACCTTAAAAGTATTGTTCTACTGTCCTTTGGCTTCTGACATTCCTGATGAGAAATTTGCAGTCTTTGGGATTGTGATTCTCCTATATGTATTATGTCACATTTTTTTCTCTGGCTGCTTTTATGGCATTGTCTATAGTGTGCAGATATCTTATTCTTAGTGTTGGAACAAATTTCTTTGAATTTAGTCTCCCTAGAGTTTCTTGTATTTGTAAATTTGTCTTTCACTGCATTTGGGAAAGTTTCAGACATTATTTTTATGTTTTTCTACATCAATATCATTTGCTTCTACATTAAAGAGTTCAGTGACACAAATATGAGAACTTTTGATATTGTTCCATAAGTTTCTGGAACTCCATTTATATTTTTTAAATATTTTTTCTTGCTCTTCTTCTAATCAGATAACTTCTATAGCTTTGTCTTTAAGATCATTTAATTTTTCTTTCCTCATCTTCATTCTGTTATTGAATCTATTTCATGGATATTTAAATTTCAGATATTATATTTTTTCTAATTCTAAAAATTCAATTTATTCTGTTATAAACCGTTTCTCTTGGAAATTTCTCTCTATTCATTTCAAGGGTATTCATCTTAGTGCAAAGAAAATGGTTATAATAGATGCTTTAAAGTCTGTTAACTCACAATCTGAACCGTACTTTGGTTGTTATTTGCTGATATCTTGTAACTTTGAGAACTGGTTAGATTTTCAAGGTTGCTGGTGTATCAAGAAATTTTAGGTTATATTCTAGGCATTTTTTTTTTTTTTTGTGGTACTGGGGATTGGAGGGACATTCTACCTCCGAGCTACACCCCCAGCCCTAGTTTTTATTCTTTATTTTGAAACCGAGTCTCACTAAGTTGCGGAGTGCCTCACTAGGTAGCTGAGGCTGGCCACAAACCCGGATCCTCCGGTCTCAGCCTCCTGAATGCTGGGATTACAAGCGTGAGCCACCATGCTCGGCTTATTCTAGGCATTTTTGAATAATACATTGTTGAACTTTTTATACTGTTAATATTCTCTGGAGAATATTGGTTTGTTGTTTCAACAAACAATTGACCTTTTCACTTTCTCCTTTTCTTTTGTGGTGGCAGTTCAAATGCCAAATCAGTTTTCAAAGTCTTTTCTACATTGTGTGTGTGCGTGTGAGTGTGCATGTGCGTGTGCGGGGGGGGGGCTCGCGGGGGGATGAATATGAGATAGATAGATATCAGGATTAAACTTAGGGGCATTCTACCTCCAAGCTACACATCCAGCCCTTATTAATTTTAATTTGAAACAGGGTCTTGCTAGGTTTCTGAGAGTCTTGCTACATTGCTGAGGCTGGCCTCAAACATGCAGTCCTCCTGTCTCAGCCTCCTAAGTACTGGGATTACAGGTGTGTGCCACCATACCTGCTTTTGCTGTGCTATTTCTGTCATGCATCATAGAACATGTGCCACTCAGTGCTTGCTCTGGGACTTGGGCTATTTTCATACTGTAATTCAGCTCTCTAAGACTTTGTCATACTTCTTTGTGCATTTCCTCTGTGCAACTTGGGGGTAAGCTTGGTGCTTCTGTAGGTTCAAATGAAGAATTTCAGAGTCTCTTCTTCTCCAGCTTTCTCCTCCAGGGGTTTTCCTTAAGCCCTCTTGCTGCTAGGGCCCCCTTTCCCAGTTTCTCAGTCCAGAAAGAAATGGGATTCTCTTAGAGCTTTGACTTCCCATTCTGTGACACAGTTTCATGCAATTGTAAAACAACAGCAAGGATTATGTAACAAGGATTCCTCTACTGTTATTTCAGTAAAGGTCCCTTTTTTTCTGGTTCCTTGGCCAGAAAAGGACTGGATATCTTTTGGATTCTTAGCTGGCCATTCCTCTGCCGGGGTGAAGATCTACATTTGAAGCTGAGTTGGAGACAGGACTGGGAGAATAAAAGGAGAAAAATAGACATGGGTGTCCCCCGACTCTGGCTTTCAGGGGCTCCCTTTTCCTGGATTTCTAACCAGAATGATGGACTTAACTAGCATTTTGTTATTTGCATCTTTTACACAGTTGAATTTGGTTTTCCTTCAGGCTAAACACTCTTCCCAGTCAAATTGTTCTTTCTTTAAGGCTGACATCCCTCCTCCATCTACTTGCTACTGTTTACTTTTAGTGTCCTCTGACGGTTGTTGGTAATACTTGTCTGGATGCCATTCTGATCAGGGGAATGGCAGAATGGGCTTCCTCATCCATGGACTGCCTCTAATTAGAGGTGTTTATACCCCTAGTAGTTGGCACAGAACCTGCCACATGATAGACAACTCCAGCCTTTTTGTAAGTGAAGTGAACGAAGGTGAAAAGGTGAGGCTCATCAATTATCTAGTGAAGCGTAGTAGGGCAGGGATGGTGAACATTTGGTCCACAGTCTCTTACTATCATTTCCCACACTCAAAGTTTGTATTAAGGACTGGGGATGTAACATAGCAGTAGAGTGTTTGCCTAGCATGCATGAAGCCATGGGTTCGATCCCTAGTACTGAAAAAAAAAAAAAAAAACAACTGTCATTAATACAGTTGTTTATTGGCATCTACCAGAGCACTGTCCTAAGACCTCATGGATATTAAAATCCATAGATATGCAGGTCCTTATATAAAATCACATAGTGTTTGTCTAGAACCTGTGCACATCTTCCTGTGTATGTCACAGCATTTCTAGATGACTTATAACACATACTGCAATGTAAATACAAGTAAATAGCTGTTATACTATTCTGTGTAAGGAATAATGACAAGCAAAAAAGTCTATACATGTTCATTATATACACAAAGATTTTTTTTCAATATTTTCTATCTGAGGTTGGTTTAATCCTCATATACAGAGCCCTGCATTTGAAGGGACAACTGTATTTTTTTTACTCTTCTACTCTTTGCTGAGTCTGAAAACAACTGCAGATGTTTCCAAGAGGGTGGACCTGGATGCCCCTGCCAAGTGGTCAGCACTGGCCTGTGAGGTGAAAGCTGACCTTTTATTCCTGTCTTCAGGATTTAATCACTCAAAAACTCCTGCCTTCCCTTCCTCCTCTCAAATTTCCATCTTCCCATTCTTTTTGTCTCTAAGATTCCACTTATTGATCTATGTCTTCTTTGCAAGAAGGCTTGTTGAGAAAAAATAGTTCTTTGCTTTACAACAAAGTTTTGATGTTTTCTTAAGAAATCATAATTCGACTAATATGTTTCACTGAGCTTTCTTCCCTTTACAGCAACAAGAATTCTTAGTGTTTTCGCCTTAGGGAAATGATGAATTTGTTTCATAGATTGGTAATTATCCAGCACAAATAAAAGATTATTAGAATTCCTTTTCAT
The DNA here is from genome assembly GCA_004027655.1 of Graphiurus murinus. Lineage (NCBI taxonomy): Eukaryota > Metazoa > Chordata > Mammalia > Rodentia > Gliridae > Graphiurus > Graphiurus murinus. Next base: position 6,184 of record PVLC010037066.1, on the reverse strand, counting down.
TTGATTACCATATATCACCAAACCCACAACCCATTTATCACCAGCTGCATCTATTAATTTAGCTGCGATTATCCTTGACTACGTAGCTCCTGAACTTCTCATTTTGACTCTTTCTGAGTATAAATATTAACAGAACATGCTATAGCTTAAGCATATCTGATATAACATTTATGTTTTGCTTGGAAAACACAGCTGTAAAAACTATTTTTATGGTCTTCCTGGCCATTTTTTATTGCCTTAAAGTATTTCTCAATTGAGCTATGATCTAAATAGCAGCGTACATTTTGGTTAAGGAGAGTTTGGGGTGCTTATTAGTCAGTTTTCAAAGGATCACTGTTGTATAAATAGCAGAACATATGAGTCAGTGTTTGTAAATAATGTAAATTATTTACACTTGGTGCAAAACACCTCTGTGTAGGTATAAACTGGATACTTACTCAAGAGAACTCAGTTTAGATCTAGAAATTTAGGTGTTCCCACTTCTAGAATGAAAACTTTGGTCAGAAAAGTGAGGTCCTGTAGTATATTAAGTACGTGAGTGTTGCAAATTCCAAGCTTGAGGAGTTATTGAAGGTCACCAACAGGGACACCACTGAGTTCAAGGTCATCCAATAAGAAGTTCTGTCTAAGATAAATCAGGCCCCATAGACTGAGACAGCACCTACCAATGCTTTGAGTTAGAAAGACAAAGAACCAAGAAACTGACCGTGTGACACTCTGCTGTGTCTGCAATCTGAGTGTGTTTTTCTTTCCTTCTTTTCTCCTGGGGTCTGCAGTTTACCGTGGCTTCTGGGCAGTCCTGATGCTCCTGGGAGTGATTGCCGTCCTCACTGCGAGCTTTCTGATCATCTGTGCAGCTCCCTTCGCCAGCCACCTTCTCTACAAAATCGGGGGAGGCTCCTACCTGGCTGCAGGTATGTGCCCTGAGAAGGGTGTCGTCTCCAGCCATGACTATATCTTTGTCATTTCCATTTCTAGATTTAGGTCTAGATTCCAGGCTTCTGGTTATCATAATTCAATAACATTCATATACAGTAATTCTCAAATGCTAATTATGTGTCTCCGGAGAGTTGCCCTTTTGTGCCAACACGCTTACCTACCATGACAATCTTTGCCCTCTGTATTGCACTATATGAAAGAGAACAGTGAGCCTTAGCGGGGGGAGCTCTGCCCCGGAGGTCTGTAAGAGCATTTCAGTCTCTCTTACTCTTCAGTCTCTCTCTTACAGAGGTCACAGCTGGACACAATGATACAAGCCTATAATCCCAGTACTTGTGAGTCTGAGACAGGAGGATAGCAAGTTGGAGGCCAGCCTCTCAATTTCGCAAGGTCTTCAGAGACTTAGCAAGACCCTATTTCAAAATTAAAAAATAAAATAATACTGAGGGTATAGTTCAGAGGCAGAATGCCTCTGGATTCAATCCTTAGTACCATCACTACCACCACTACAACAAACAAACAAACAAACAAACAAACAGGGTTCACAGCATGTCTTTCCATAATATGTCAGGATGTACATGACATTTTTTGTGAGCTCTTAAAAACATAGCTTCTTGATATTTTTGGAAAACATAGCCTCATGGTTTATCATAGGTTAAAAAAAATCCTTCTGAATCACCACCATTCAGTGTTCTTAATTGTGCCTCTCTTGCAGTATCAAAGCACATGATCCTCTGTATAAAACTTGCATTTATTTTAGTCATCTTTCCAATGAGTCTTTTTAATTCCTCTTACAAAGATCATAGTGCAAATAGAAAAAGGAATTGAACAGGTGAGTGTGGGGAATTTTAAGCCTTTTTATTTAATTAGGAAGTAACAGGCAGACCACTGTCAAGAAAATGTAAGCACAAGGTTGGTGTTTGTAAAGAGAGTAATTCTAGGAAAGTAGAAGCACTTCAGTGTGACTGGACCAAGTTGTTCCCGACTGTGCTGCATTGTGACGTCAGGTCTGAAGGACAGAGCATTTCAATGGAGATTGTAGAGAAAGGTGGAGGTAGGAAACCAATGGGCAGCGTTGCTGTTTTTATAACCATTGCAAAGACAGCTCATGGTGCTGCCGATCATAACTCAATCAACGGCCAGTTAGCAAAGCTCTTTGCTTCGTATGGTATTTAATTCTGCAGAAGAAATAAAAAGAATCATCAGATACAGATCTTCTGTAAAAAAGCTTAAAAATCATTCTGAGAAGAGCCCGATTTAGCTGGTTCTCTCTTTCTTTTTTTTTCTTTATTTCAATGTTGTTGTTTTTTTTTTTCCTCTCATGGGGTTTACCCAGTAGAGTTAGTTTTTAATAACCCTTTTTTTACTTTTATTGAGATAGAATTTACATACCACACAACTTACCATTTTGAAGTACGTAATTCACAAACTTACATAGTATATTCATATACTTGTACATTTATCACCACTATCTTGTTTCAGAATATTTTGATCGCAGTAGAAAGAAACTGCATGCTCCTTTCTCTTCCCTTCCTTACCAGTCCCGAGAAACCAATGATCTGCCTTCTGTCACTATGGGATTGCTTACTCTAGATATTTCACATATATGGAGAAACAAAGTCTGTGACCTTTGTGTCTGGCTTCTTTCGCACAGATTCTATCATTTATAATCTCTCTGCTTGAATTCATAATTCTGTGAAACATAATTCACGATATCCCTTAGCATCTTCTTTGCCAAATACTTTTTCTTCCCTAAACCAATATTCTACCCTTCTCTCATTCAAAATTCTAGTTAAGGTGCACATGTTTCTATGGTTTTCCCAGAAACAATAGCACTCTGACAAAATGTGTAAATATGTATTTCTACTTATCCCTTGCCTTTCTTTTTTGAAGGACTTGTTGTTGTTTTTTTATTTTGGGGGAGGTGCTAAGGATCAAAGCCAGGGCTTCACGCATGCTAAGCTAGCACTATGCTACTGAGCTATATTCCCAGCCTGCATTTTAAAATTCTCACTTCATCAACTAAGGAAATATATAACAGCAATTGTTAATGCTAACACATCATGAACAGCGCAATTGTTTTAAATGCAGAAATGCTTTGATCCTAGGTGTGATCTTAGTAGATGACTTTTGTATGTGTGTGTATATGCACATGTAGTGTACATGTATTTGGTATTTTTGAAAAATAGTTTTTGGTCACTTTTTCACTTAGAAAGTAGTATATCCAAAGAATTAACATTTGACTGGGAACTATGGAGGAAGTTAAAACATTTGATATGTAGTCATATAATCATATGCAGATGATAGGTGGATTTTCTTTATCCAATGAATCTTCTGTTGCATAAGCTGATGGTCTCCTTCCTTAGTACTCCAGGACTTCATGCAAAAGATCCCTAGGAGCTCAGAGGGTTAAGGAGGGTTCTAGGAGCCTACCCTGAAAGCCACTAAACTAGATGATTATGAGAAAACTTCCTTCCATTTGGCTCGTAATTTCCCTGATGGCACAGTTCTGTATTGTTTATATATGGCCATTTGTTTTGCAAGAACAGAGAGAGAGATCCTGATGCCCAAGATAAAATGTTACATTTGGGGCAGGAAAAATCAATGTACTTGGGGCTGACTGAAGTTGGCCACCCATTAGCAATTTCTGCCACAAAATACCATCTCTTAGTGCGGTTATGAAGCCAATAGATCATCCTTAAACACTTATCAGCAAATGAATCATACACATATTCTAACAATTTCGGAAAATGTGGCAACTTACCTTTTCAAAATTGAAGATAGAAACCTAGATGCTATCTTATGAGGAGACAAGGGAAGAAAATAGAGCACTTGTGCTAGGTTTGTGAGCCAGCCAAGTTTGTTTGTTTTTCTTGTCTGTGCCACATTTAACACAGGACCATGCATATAGTCATTGACTGAGCTGAATCCAATTGAATTTCTCCTGCTTTCTTTGGTAGGAGTGTATAAAATAAAGTGACCTCACTCCATGTACCTCCAAAAGCTCATCCGTTTCTGCATCTGCCTCCCCCTTCCCTGCCTGAGCGTCCGTGCCTGCCCTGTGCCAAAGCTGGGCTCTGCCGGGCATGAGAACAGGCGCGGCTTGGGCTCAGGGAGCTGCGGCTGTTCTGTCAAAGCTGCAGACAGGACTGGACACTCTTTGGGCAGGTGGCTTGAGGGACAGGCAACACCAAATTCCAAATGGCCACCACAGGGTGTGTGCACAGAGAAAGGCTCTTGGGCATCAGCCAGAAGACTGTTTTGGGGCATTCCGTGCATGGTAGAAGGACGCTCAAGTCACAGTTGTCGGGTGGGGGCCAGGCTCGGGCCCATGGTATTCCCCGTGCTGTGCTGTGCTCGGAGCCAGCTTGGAGGACAGGTGCTGCCATGCTCTGTGCTTGTGCAGTTTTCCTCCAGAGGGCCAGGCCACGTGTTTCCTGAGCGGGGTCAGTTCTGGACAAAGTGGATGCCGAGTGTCAGGACATTACAACCCCAGATGGTTTCAGTGCGTCAGCACACACCCCGGCAAGCCTGAACAACTGTTAGGGTGTGTTTCAGCGTGGACTCACACAGAATTGTGACACACACGGGCTGACACTTGTCTCTGCTTGCCAAGGCTGAGTGTTTGCCTCAGTGGATATTAGACGTAAGAGTAAAGCTGTGGAGACTTTAGAAGACAGAGGACAGGCCGTCCAAACATTGGGGCGGTACTGAGAAAGTCATCATACAGCTGAATGATCCTAATTCCAACACCAACAGAGAGGGACACCAACACGGCGATTGGTCCAGGGAGTAGGACATCAAGCTATACGGGACAGCGTATGACTTGGGGTGGAGGACCCAGGCGCTGATGTTGAGGGACAAGCCGTCAAAGCCAGACATTGCCCAGCACATCAGGGTAGAGACGCCTCTCTGCCGTCATTGAAATGACTCATGAAGGGCCGCTGAGTCTGTGCTGTCTACAGAGGTGGATGATACCTCCCACCTGGGGATGGATCAGCCCGAGGCTTCTGAGTTTCATGCTACAGCTCCTTAATAGCTGGATCTTGAGCAAGGCTAGGTCTGCTGGAGTCCTGCAAGGCAGACGATTCCAAATGAAGGAATGCCTGGCATATCCCACTTTGCATTATTATATTCTGGAAATTTGGGGTGCTTTGGATTTTGCTTTTATGTTAATTATAAAGGAAAACTTGTTAGAAACATGTGGCCTGACAGATACTGATCTCTTAGCTGAAAACAAGCAGTGCCTGGAGACAGCCCAATGCATTAACCTTTTACAAGCATTAGTCTAGAAACAGGCTTTGCTAGTTTATCTACATAGTTACTACCTGGTCCCACCTGGAACCCTCTAACTTCTTGTGATAAGAAAGAACACTGCATAACGGAGCTAAACAAAATTATAAAGATTTTAACTAATGGAAAAGAATTTTTATATATGTGTTGTAACCATAACTGGTTGAGGATAACCTTTGGAAAAACAAGTCGGTAAAAATTCCTGTTCTATATGCCTCATTGTAAAAAAATAGTATAAAACAACGACTGACAAAAAATAAAACAGATGCGCTTCAACACTGCACTGGGTGTGAGCGTATTCTCGTGACCTCATCTCAATCCACACCTGTTGAGGGACCCCCGACCCCACTGCCTCAAGGGCTGGACCCCGGCAGTCTCAGCCAAAGCCCTGGGCAGCCTCCTGGGTTGGTGCGGTGACCCCACATCTTCCATGTCAAAGGATAAGACCAGCACCTCTTTCAAGCACAGGACGTGTTGGTGGAAAAGGAGGATCCTTTTGCTGTGCAGCTATGTTCCTTGCACGCTGGTGGAGGTAGAGTCCTGGTTTGCCTCCTGCATATGCCTGTCCAGTCTCCCCTGTTTCTTTACCCCCGGGTACACTCCCCTCCCTGTCCTACCCTTCCCTTCTCTGCCACACCCCAGACAGCTGTTTCTGGGGCTACCATTGCTGATCAGGGACGATGAGAAGCAGATTGGCACAAATCCTGTGAATTCTCTGTCGTGCTGGAAGTCCTGCCTTCTGGGCTCGCCCTGCTTCCTCTTCTTCCAGAGATGTTTTATGCAAGTGGCAGTCCACCCTGAAAGCCTTGTATAGAGAAAGTCAGCGAATACAAAGAGGATAAAACAATTCCGCAGGCAGGGCGGACTCAGAAGGAAGTGTTAACTTGGAGTTGTTTTAGCTCGTTTCTTCCAAAAGATCAGGGGCCATTGCAATAGCTCACCAGTAAACCGT
>PVLC010037065.1:0-15460 GCA_004027655.1 Graphiurus murinus | reverse complement strand
TAGCGGTACTGGGGATTGAACTCAGGGGCATTCTACCTCCGAGCTATACCCCCAGCCCTATTTTTATTCTTTATTTTGAAACCGAGTCTCACTAAGTTGTGGAGTGCCTCACTAGGTAGCTGAGGCTGGCCGCGAACCCGGATCCTCCGGTCTCAGCCTCCCGAATGCTGGGATTACAAGCGTGCGCCACCACGCCCGGCTAGGATGTGGAACTTTTTTAAAACTCCAGATTTAAAAAACTATATTTTCCCTTTCCCTCCCAATGTCTCCTTTTTGCCTAAATTATTTCTTCTATCCTACATCATTTCGAATAGCAGCAGGGTCTATCTCTCCTATACAAAGCTAAGACAAATGTGTTGCTGCTGCTTAATAACTGTTAATAATACCATGTGATAAGCTTCTCCATGCAGACCCTGGGGAAAGCAGATGCCTCTCTGTCTTCATGTGTTCCTGGACTCCTGGCCTCACGGTTCCCGAGTGTGCATATGGGGACACATCAACAGGCTGTGAAGATTTTAGGACAAGCAGATAGGTTGGCAGGAGTACTGTCTGCTGAGGTAACGGTGGCCACCAAAGACAGTGTGGTGTGTAGCACGTGCCGTCTTTTACAGAAATGACCCCCCCCAAGGAATAGAGGAAGGCAGCGGATTGCGTTTGCTATTCTAGTGGTGGTGACTTTAAAACTGACTCTCGGACTTTAATGTGCAAGAGAAACAACTAGAAAGCTTGGGAAGATGCAGGCTTCCTGGCCCCAGAGACTCAGGAGATCTAGACCAGGCCTCAATCAGGAACAAGCCCTTTAGGACTCTTCTCCTCTCCTCTTCTCTCCTCTCCTCTTTCTCTCTCTTTTTTTTAAATTGGGGATTTAACCCAGAGGCTTTCTACCTCTGACTACACCCCCTGCCTTTTTAAATTTTTTGTTTGTTTCTGTTTGCTTTGAAACAAGTTCGTTAGGTTGCTGTGAGTCTAGCTAAATTGCTGAGTCTGGTCTCAAACCTGTGATCCTTGTGTCTCAGCCTCCCAAATACTGGGATTATAGCCTCCCAGTACCAGGATTACAGCCATGCACTCCTAGCTAGGCATTCCCAATATTGATTATTTAAACTTCTTGGACAGCTGGGCCTGGTAGCACATGCCTGTAATCCCAGTACTTGGGAGGCTGAGACAGGATTGCAGGTTTGAGGCCAACTTCAGCAATACAGTGAGATCCTGTTTCAGAATAAAAAATAAAAAGGAATGGGGGGGGGTGTGGCTTGGAGGTAGAATGCCCATTGGTCCAAACCTTAATACAAAAAATAAATAACTTAGCCCAAGGTGGTAGTACATGACTGTAATCCCTGTACTTGGGAGGCTGAGACAGAAGGATTACAGGTTTGTGGCCAGCCTCAGCAATGTTGTGAGGCCTCTGCAACTTAGTGAGACCTGTCTCAAAGAAATAAACTAAAATAAAATGCCACTGAGGGTATAGCTCAGCGGTAGAATGCTCTGGGTGCAATTTCCAATACACTTCCCCCCTCAAATAAATAAACTTACTGGGCTACAGTGTTCCAGAGTGGAGTATATGAACTACTTAGACACTTTGTGCTCCAAGGCTCTTTTCTAAAGCATCTGAATTAATTCCCACAGCCCTCTCCCACTATCTGTTCACTCATGTGGTGAATTGCAAGTACAGACACAACGTAAAGGACATGGAAAAAAGTCTCCTTCCTTCTTTAGCAACCAGTCACCCAGCTGTCCTTCCTGCGACCCTTGCTATTACAATTTCTTATGTGTCTTTCCAAAGATTTTCTACGCATTTGAAAACACAGCATCAGATATTCTATGATACAGGGATTTTTTTTCTTCTAATAAATGTTCATGCACAATGTTCTGCACCTAGCATTTTTTTTTTAAACCTTTCACTTACTACAGGTTGGAAATCCTTTTGTTTCAGTACATAGAAATCACCCTCATTTTAAAAATAAGATGGACAGCATTCCATGGTATTGATGAGCTGTGATTTATTTGAACAGTCCTTTTTGATGGATGTTTGCTTCCAGTCTTTGCCAAAACCAATAATGTAGCAATAGATAACCTTGAACTCATTCCATACCTGTGTCCTTATCTCCCTGAATAATAAATCCTAGAAGTGGAATAATTGGGTCGAAGACTATACATAGACTACACGTGTATTTGTTGTTTTAAAAATTTGCTGCTGGGGATTGAACTGGGGGGAGAGGGGCTACCTCTGAGCCATCCTCTAGCCCTTTTTTATTTTTAATTTTTGGACAAGATCTCCTTAAATTGCTGAGACTGGCCTCGAATTTGTGAACCCCCTGCCTCAGTCTCCCAAGTACTGAGATTCCAGGAGTGCACCATCACACCCCGTTGCATTGGTTATTTTGAGAAGTTCTCCATGAAGCATAAAATTTGATTTTTGCCAACCGGACAGGTGGAAAGTACTGCTTTTGACATACGATTTGCGGCTATGTGAGCTGGATGTCTCACATTTATTTTCCTGCGAACCACCTCTCCATATCCTTTGACATCGTCTTTTCTTATTAATTTTAAGAAGGTGGGGTCTGTGTTTTGGCAACAGATCGTCACGTCTTGACCAATGACCTGGACGCTGGAGCTCGCGTGCACACACACGCGCACACACACGTACACACACTCACATCCGTGTACACATTTATTAACCCCAGCATGGAACTTTGGCTTTGCGACTTGCTGCATGACCCTGGGCGAGCTACTTCAACTCTCTGGAACACACGCCCAAGTGCCGGCAAGAGGTCAGCATGCACATGAGTCAGCTGCCTCCCAGAACACTTTTCTCCGCTGGGAAATCGGGCTCGGGACTCGGCGACCAAAAGGCGGGGTCGGGCAGAGGCGCCGGGAAGAAGGTGGGCCTACCTCCTTACAGCCTGGGTTCTTCCTTTGGATAGAGTGGCGACCAAGAAATAAAAGTCAAGCACAGAGGGAGGCACTTTCTGCGGCGACTTCCGCCCCCCGGCGGCTGCTCGGCGGAGCTGGCGCCCTCCCCTCCCCTCCCGGCGGAGCGCGGCGGTGCAGTGGGCCCGGCCCCGGGCGCGGAGAGGCGGGGAGGGGGGGCGGTCACGTGATCCCGGCCAGCTGTCAGCGGGGGGCGGCGGGCCCGGGAGCCCGAGTCTGGCGAAGCGGGAGCGCCCGGCGGCCGCCTCCGTCACTGCAGCTGCAGCCCCTGATGTCGCCGCAGTGATCGGGCCCGTCAGCTCCGCAGCATCGCCGCGCAGGGCCGCCCGGAGCCCGCCGCCCGCAGGTGAGAGCCGGGGCGGGAGCCAGGGCTGCAGTTTCACCCCCGGCGCCATCGCCGTCCCGGGTGCCTGGTCGCCCGCCGCTGTTGGTTCAAGCAGGCTGGGGGACCTCGGGGACCGCAGGAGACGTGGCCTCCCGGGGCTGCGGGGAGCTGGAGGCGCACGCCCCACCCCGGGCGCAGGCACTGCAGCAGGCTGGGAACCCGCCCCAGCCCGGTCCTCTCCCCGCCCGCCTTTAACTCCAGGGACACCCGCGGCTGCTTCTCCTCGGCTTCCTTTCCCGGCCACCAAGTAGCGGCCCCGTGGGGCGTGCGCCTGTGCGCCCCCACCCCTGCACCCCTGGAGCCGCTGCGGGGCGTCGGGGCTCGCTGGGGCGCAGCGCGGTGGGGAGGCGAGGCCAGGCGAGCCCGGCAGCTCCCCGCAGGTAAAGCACCTGCCGCTGCGGACACTCTGCGTGGCGGGGTCGCGGGGTCGCTGCCCCGGCCCGGCCACCCCCCCGGAACCGTGTGTGTGTGTGTGTGTGTGTGCGCGCGCGCGCGCGTGCGTTCTTGTCTTCCCCTAAGGACCGATGCTGCGAGCTGTTGCTCTCGTCGCGCGCGGGACTTGACACAACTTCCCCCAGACCCACGGCCCCGCGTTCTGGGGCGGGGGAGGGGCAGCTCACGGCGCGGGCCTCCGGGCGCGTCTTGGCAGAAAGAACTCGTGCAGTTCTGAGATGATCGTGCACCTCGGTTTGCCTTGGCTTTCGCCTCCTTGGTTTGCTTTTCCGATTATTTGGCGACATCACTCTTGAGGTCTTCAAAAGCAGGAGGGACTCTTGTCGTTTAGAGAATTGGTGAAAATTCGGATTTAGGGATAAAAAAAAAATAATAAAAAAAGAATGTTCATCGCGTCCATTTGCTTCTAAGGAAATTGTCATTTTCCATGACTCAAAGTTGACCTGTGAGAGAATGTTGCTTTTCTGTTTAATGCTAGCTTGCAAGTGTCTTGAATTACGCCTGGGCCCAGTTTCCTGGTGGTGGTGGTGGTGGGATGGTCGTGGGTGTCTGCTGTGCTCCACGCCCGGCTGGAAGATGCATCGCTTGCAGAGGAAACCTATGTTCATTCAAAATGGCAGAATGAAAAATCAGGCCAGGCGGAAGCAGCGCAGACCACAGCACCAGCAGCTGCCCCCTCACTTAAGCCTCGGGGAAGGAATCAGCAGGAGGCACGGTTCTCCTGAGTATTCGGTAGCGGGTGGTTCATGGATCTGGTTAGATTTTAGCGTGTGGCAGGGTCCTGGGGTGTAAGTGGGTAGTTTGGGGAGCTCTTTCCCCTAACTTGTCAAAGGCTGATGCAAAACCTAATTGAAGCTAAGATTTCGATCTGGTTTTCTCCAGGCTTAGCTAAAGACAGCTGTGTGGTTTCTGATGGGTGTTTGATGCACAACTTGGACGTTTTGTATCTACAAGCAGCTCTTAAAAGAGATGGATGTATAGTGTAAACATAGACCAAGCACAGTGCACGGAACAAACAGAAACAGCAAATCTCACTGTTAGAGCTGATACAGCGTCACCAGCAAGCCCCCGGCACCAGGGGACGGCGAATTCTTGAAAGGTGACTCATTTCAGGAATATTTTTGTGAAGCAGCTTTTCTTTCCCTCTCCACTGCTGTGTGGCCAGCCATCTTGTGTTTTCGGAAGGAGGAGATGCTTGAGGTTAACAAGTGCTGGGGGATAAGGGAATAGAGGAGGATGAGCGCCGAGGGAGGAGTGGCAGAGCCAGAGGCATCCCGAGCAAGCTTGACGTCAGCCCCCCTTTTTGTGTGGGAAAGCTGAACCCAACAGGGCCACCAAGGCCATGCTGCTGGCTGGCACCTGACATGAGGACCCAGACCCAGGTCCTGTAACTCTCCAGTTCAGAGTTCAAAGTCTGGGGCAAAAGGGCAAATTTATTGTTGAGATGGCCAACACGGAACAATGGGGATGCATGCTGTAATATGAATCAAAAAACCCATAGGTGTGTATAGCATAATTCAAGCCCATTTAATTTTTTGAGCTTTACATTTTCTCCTGTATTTTAGAACCCAAATCTTAATTTCAACCAAAATCTTTGAGGCGAGAAGCATATTCTTCAATGAAAAAATTAGTTAATCATGTTTAAGAAAAGCCATTAGGCCGATGTCTTTTGAAAAGAAACCAAAGTTGGGCCAGGTATCTAATTATTTAAATGTGTCTACTTTTTTGTATGTTTGTTTTTGTTTTGATACTAGAGATTGAACCTAGGGGTGTTCTACCTCTAAGCTACACCCCCAGCCCTTTTGTTTTCATTTTGAATCAGAGTCTCCATAAGTTGCCAAAGATCTTGCTAAGTTGCTGAGGCTGGCCTTGAACCAGTGATCCTCCTGTCTCGGCTTCCCAATGTACCTACTTTTAAGTAAAAGTAAATAGGCCGGGCGTGGTGGCGCATGCTTGTAATCCCAGCATTCAGGAGGCTGAGACCGGAGGATTCGGGTTCGCGGCCAGCCTCAGCTACCTAGTGAGGCACTCCGCAACTTAGTGAGACCCGGTTTCAAAATAAAGAATAAAAAATAGGGCTGGGGGTGTAGCTCAGAGGTAGAACGCCCCTGAGTTCAATCCCTAGTACTGCAAAAAAAAAAAAAAAAAAAAAAAAAAGTAAATAACAGGCCTATTTTAAAATAACTTTGAAGCTGTGTTGAAGTCAGACGGTTTTGCTCTAATTTGAATTTTCCAGGTCATGAATCAGGAGACCTAGCTGTTGTGTATGAACTTGTGTTTGTGCAGAAGTGGGGGGACATTGACCTTCTGGAATTCTACTTCCACAGCCAGTGGTTCCTGGACAGAGAAGATGGCAGGAGGCAGGGAACAGAAAGAGTGACATGAGAAGGTGGGATGGATAGGAGCTGGATGTGGGTAGACTCATTGAAGTGGAGACAGATGGTGAAGATGTGGCATTAAAACAAAACAAAACAAAACAAAACAAATAACCTGCATTAGCGCCTGCCTGTGAAGATATCATATCCAAAGATATTTAAATAACAAGTTTTCTCAAAGCCAGAATCAGCAACTTAGTAAGACCCTGTTTCCAAATAAAATTTATAAAATGGGTCTCAGGCTATAGCCTGGAGGTAGAATGCCCTTCGGTTCCATCCCCAGTACCACACATACACAAAATAAATAAGTAAATAAAAAAGTTTTAAAAACTCATTGGAGCCAGGTGTGGTGGTGCACACTTGTAATCCCAGTACTTGGGAGGCTGAGACAGGAGGATCTCAGGTTTGCAGCTAGCCTCAGCTACTCAGTGAGACCCTCTGCAACTTAGTGAGACCCTGTTTCAAAATAAAGAATAAAAAATAGGGCTGGGGGTATAGCTCGGAGGTAGAATGCCCCTGATTTCAATCCCCCAGAACTGCAAAACAAAAAACAAACAAACAACAACAGCAACAAAACCCCACGTGGGACTGGGGGTATAGTTCAGTGGTAGAGTGCTTGCCTGGCATGAAAGACCAGCAGCCTCTGTTTCTACCATACAGATGCTCTCCCTGGTTCAGGGATGCAGACGACGTCCTTTTTTGCACTTGCTGGTCTGGACATCTGAAAGGTTGGCCACGTTCACAGACTCATCTGCACACATCTACATAGGTGCAAGCACCACAGACTCTTCCTAAGCGGCATGGACATTTTAATTTAAAGGACCATTATGTTTAGTTCCCCATGTTTCTCTATCTGGGGATTTCCCTTGTAGCTGAACAGAAATTTCTTATTTGCATATTTCCTTTCTCATTTCTCACGTTGGGGAACCCCGGGGGTTGAGAGTAACAGTAAAAGCTTCTACAGACACAAAGCTGCAAGCTCAGCACTTAAAACTTATTTCCTTATGTTTTCCTGACTGAGTAGGGGGATTTAAAGGAAAGTATACATAAACAAACAAGTAAACCAATTTACATTATGCTGCGAATTAAAAGATATATCCAAAGGGCCATTTTATCTTTTTGGGGGGCGGGTGTGCTGGGGTCTGAACCCAGGGGGTTCTACCTCCGAGCTTTATTCCCAGCCTTACTTTATTTTTTTATTTTTGAAACAAGGTCTTGCTAAGTTGCTGAGGGCCTCACTAAGTTGCTGAAGTTGGCGTTAAACCTGCAATCCTCCTGTCTTGGCCTCCCAAGTATGGGAATTACAGGTGTGTGCCACCACTCCCAGTGGGTAATTTTATTTTAAAGTGTAACTGAGGAGGTGAGGATACAGCTCAGTGTAGAGCACTTGCCTAGCTTTCGCAAGGTCCTGGGGTCACTCCCCCTCCCACTCAAGTACATTTATTTAAAGTGCAACTAAGATCCAGGGGTGGTAGCATATGCCTGTAATCATAGTAGTTGGGGAGGCTGAGACAGGATGATTGCAGGTTCAAGGCCAACCTCAGCAACTTAGGGAGACCCTGTTTCAAAATTAAAATAAAAAGGATTAGAGTGTAGCTCAGAGGTAGAATGCCCCTGGGTTCAATCCCCAGTACCAATCAACAAATAAATGAACAAATAAAGTGTAACTAAATAATAAAAATCATGTTCCATTTGTTAGATTTGGTCAAATTACCCAAAGTTACTTTCCTTTATCATCCTAACAAGACTGAATAATATCAAATTTTTAAATCTTTGCCAACCTTTTCTAATAAAATAGCACCTTATTTTAATTTGTAGGATTTTTTATTTCTTTTTTTGATATTGGAGTTTGTACCCAGGACATTCTCTGTCTGAGCTATACCCCAGCCATATTTTATTTTTTATTTTGAACCAGAGTTTCCCTAAATTGCTGAGGGTCTCACTACGTTACTGAGGCTGGCCTTGAACTTGTGACCCTCCGGTCTCAGCTTCCCAAGAATGGTGATTACAAACAATTACAGGTGTGAGCCACTACACCTGACCTATGTGTAATTCTTTAATTCTGAGTGAAATTGAACAATTCTTACTAAATGCTTTTGCTATTTGTATTTTCTTTCTTTCTTTTTTTTAGTAGTGCATTGTAATCATACAGCTGGTAAAGGCATACATGCACATGTCTCTCATTTACCCCTTCCCCAATTCCCACCCCACTCCCTCGCCCTCCCTCCTTCTCAAGTTCAGTTTAGTGATTGACTTTGGTATGTTTGTGAAAGTACATCATGTGCATTAGGGTGCCCCCCGCCCCGTCCATCACCTTCAGTTAAGTCACCTTCTTTGCTCATCTAAGTTATTTTCCTTTGATCTAGTGTTTCTGTACTTTGCATATTTTGCCCCATACGAAAGTTTTTAAGGTAGTTTATAATTAAGTCTATAATGTTTTCCATTGCAAGTTATTGGTTTTGTGTATTTATTTTTGCTTGCTTAGGTAGGCTTTTCCCTCTCTAATATTAGCTCTAAATTTTTATCCAGTTGTTTTCATTTTTATGGCTTTATTTTATAAAAATTGGAAAATTTGAATTATAGTAACTTATTTTGAAGGAAGAAATTGGGGACCTGTACACATTTCTTCCCTTTTTCCATTCTATAGATTCTGATCTCAGCACCATCTCTTGTCTAATACAGCTTTCACCTCAGTTTCAAATTCGCCCTTCATCATATACTAATTTTGTACATTGTATGGTTATATTTCTGGATTCTCTACTCTGTTAATCTATTTTTGCATCAGTAGAAAATCACTTCAATATTGAAACTTTGTAATATAATTTAATGCCAGACAGGGCTAGTCTTTCATTAGGTTATATTTCCGAAACTTCTTGGCTAATTTCACTTATCTTTTGCAGGTGAGCTTTTTAAAAAAAATTTATTGGTACTGGGTAGTGACTCCAGGGCCCTGAACAAGCTAAGCATGTGCTACCCTTAGCTGCACCTCTAGTCTTCAAGATTACTTTGCCCTGTTTTCTCCAAAGCCCTGTGTGCATGCTGACTGCTGCCATGTGGACTCCACTGATTATAACTTAGGGAGGATTCACACCTCCATGCAACACTGGGTCTTCCTGGAGAAGGTCAGGAACATTTCCTTGCCCAGAGCCTTATGGTTTTCTTCACTGAGGATTTGTGAGTCTCTCTCTAGTAAAGAACATGGGAAGAATCTCTATAAGAAAAAGGATTCTAATGATGGACTCAAAGAAAACTCACGTCAGGGAAGACAACCTTCTTGCTCTTGGTAGAGAACATGGAATCGGAGCACCTTGGTGGTTAAGAACATCTTGGAATCTGATTTCCTTCTCTGTTCCTCTGGGCTATACCCCCAGTTCTATTTTATTTTGAAACAAGGACTCAGTAAGTTCCTGAGGGCTTGGCTAAGTTGCTGAGGCTGGCCTCAAACTTGCGATCCCCCTGTCTCAGCCTCCCAAGTAATGGGATTATAGGCATGCTCCATCATGCCTGGCTATTTCACCATTCTTAGTCTCAGTTTTTTCATCTGTAAAATGGGGATTATAATACCTGTGTGATGCGGTTATTGTGAGGATTAGATGATTATACACAGAAAAATAGATAGATAGATAGATAGATAGATAGATAGATAGATCAATTGATCAGCCATGGACATGCACTGCCATGTCCGGCCCTTCCTTTGTTCTTACTGATTGTATATTTAATTTCAATCTCCCAGGGCTGGATCCACTCGCTAGAAATGAGCAGAGGCTCTTGAAAGCTTCCATGGGCACCCCTCACCATTGTTGCAAGTCAGGTTTCTGCCTTCTTTTGGTTGTGTACGTGAGCACCTCTCCCTCCCCATGATAAAGATGTTTCCCTGGAGGACATCTTCCTACGTCCATTTCCCCTTGGGTTGAACACGGTGCTTATACTTGGTAAGGCTCGAAATATATGTTAATAGTTTATTTGACTTCTTTAAAAATCCTAATTTAAGCCGGGCGTGGTGGCGCACGCTTGTAATCCCAGCATTCGGGAGGCTGAGACCGGAGGATCCGGGTTCGCGGCCAGCCTTAGCTATCTAGTGAGGTACCCCACAACTTAGCGAGACCCAGTTTCAAAATAAAGAATAAAAAATAGGGCTGGGGGTGTAGCTCGGAGGTAGAATGCCCCTGAGTTCAATCCCCAGCACCACACACACACACACACACACACACAAAAAAAATCCTAGTTTAAAATGTGTAGTGATCAAAAGCTCTCCTGAAGGATCACATGTTTGAAGCCAGCCTCAGCAACTTAGCGAGGCCCTTTGCAAGCTAGCTAGACCAAAAAATGAGAAGGGCTGGGGGTGTAGCTTGGAGGTAGAATCTCCCTGGGTTCAATCCTCAGTTTGACAACAACAATAACAAGGCTCTTCTGAATACCTTTTCTCTCTCTCTTCACTCGAAGCCTTAATGTATTTTTAAAAATTGCACTTATTAGTGCCCTGCTGACCTTAAAGAATTAATGGAGTGTCTTTAAGTGTTCTTCTTAGTCACTAAAGTAATCAGATCAATCAATAACTATAAAGCTAATAAAGTAATATGACTTTGCTATAAAAAATTAAAGCTACATAACCAGATAAGGTGAAACTTAAAGCTTCTATTTCTGTATTCCTCTTTCTTCCCCTCCCAACTCTCAGTTAGATGTTAATCCTTTCCCTTTCTGTCTGTCTGTCTACCTGCACATTGCACATACTTATATTTGTATAAGGGTATATGTACACATATATGCATATACATACTAGAATATTCATATATATGTATATAGATTTCTTTTTGATAGTACAACGGGTAAATTTACTAATGTTGAAACATAACCAGTAGTCCCTGCAATAATGGGTATTTACAAAGTAGCTTTGAATTCCATTTTGCTAGACATAAAATAATCCTCTGGTTTTACACCAACAGGATTTATATTTTATTACCTTATTTCTCCTGTAGGAAATGGATGTTTAGGCTATTTCTTCTTACAATGACTGAGAATTAAACAGTCAACAGCCATTTTAAGAATGACTGGGAGGATTTTTTTTTTTTAACCCCAGTTTACAGAATTAACAGGTACATATCAAGTCACATTCATGGGAAAAGATCAGAGTAGACGAGGCACTGTTCAGATGGGAGAGGAAGACAGATGGCGGGAATGGGAAGGTCGTCATTCAAAGCAGCCTTGCCAAATTAGTGGGCACCGTGGCAGCAGTGTCAGAGTGAGAACAGAAGGAAATGAGAGGGCCCTGGATGCTGCTTGACTAGGAGCTCCCAAATGTTTCCCACGGAGAATGCTTTTGGCAGCTAACGCCAGGCCTGCCTATTTTCAACACACCCTCCCTCCCTCACCTCCAGGACTTGGCTCTTTAAGAACAAGCAAAGGGGACGAGCTTTTTTTGAATGCATCTTGATTCCAGGTGCTGTGCCTGGGTTATCTCCTTGATCCCCTCATGGTTGACACATGGTTGACAGCCCTGCCCCATTTGACAGATGAAGAACAGAGTGAATAGAAGAACAGCACTCAGAATGTGGGTCCCTTTGATTTTCTTAGCTTAATGTAACCTCTTACAGTGATCATCCTGACTGTCTTCCACTAACTTCTATCTATGATGGAATGTGACTTTTCTTCCTTTCCCCTTCCTTCTTTCTTTCCTTCTTTTATCCCTTCCTATGACTATGGAAAACCAGCTTCCCACCCGCCATGTATAGGAGAACATCTTCCTGACAATGAACTTGACCTGATCATATCTTTCTAATTTGATGGCTTGAATGAAAAAATGAACCCGACTTAGCCTGTCTACCCTTTCCTGACTTTTTAGGAATTGTCCTATGCAGGAGGAATGAATGCCATTTGGTGTATTTGGTGTATCTCTTCTCTTTCCTTCACTTCAGAATCTCTTAAAGAGCTCTTACGCAGCCTGTCTTTGTAAAAAAAAAAAAAAAAAAAAAAAAAAGGGATCATATTTTAAATGTCCCAGAGAGGTAGGCAGAGGATAAAGGGATATAGTGGAGTCTTTGTAGGTGATTGTTGAGTTTAGGTCTGTCCTAACACTGGACCTACACATAATAATGAAACGTATGTATCTGCATTATTACTTTTCAAGTATATAAAGACTCTGTTGTGAGTACATACAAACTTATTGGAAATGTTATTAAAATTATGACATGTATTCCTTACATGCCTTTATGGGAGTGAGCAGGACATTTTTTGACTTAAAAAATTTGGGAAACATCATACAAGAGTATTTCCTTGCACTTGAAGAATACTTTTGTAAAGTAATGGTTACCTATGGGCAAATAATAGATTTGGAAACACAACATTTCATTGTACTATAGGAAACTACATTTCCTTAGTTACTAGTCTGTCACATGAAACAAGACATTAAATTTGACATTTTGCCTTAATTCATATTTCTCTTTGTGGTTGTACCTTGCAAACAAGGAGGAATCAGATGTGACCAAAAAGGAAGATTAGTTTATTCATCATGGCTGAGCTATGGGATTCTCTCCCACATTAAGCCTCCGCCCTATTACAGGGCCATATTTATTACCTGCAATGGATTAAATAATGGATTGTTTTTTATTCTAACTCTTCCACTTAGAAGAAATCTTTTCATTACAAACTCTTTATTTTCATGTGGAAAATGCTTGAATATATAGAAGTTAAGAAATTGTCTATAATTCTATGATCCACAGATTATATTATCACTACTCTTAATATTTTTGCTGCATTTTCTTTGATTTTTTGTATTATCATTATAGATAATATGCATAATTTAAATTATACCATATATACATTTGTGTGATTTCTTTTTATGTATATATTTCCCAACTTCTTATGATACGTGTAAATAGCCAATGACTTATCATATATATATATTTATTCTTATGATCATATAAGTTGCCATTTTTGCAGGTACGTGGAGGTGTATCATCAGTGGTCTAAAATTATCAGGGGTTACAGTCAAATTGCATAATCATTGATTTCCTGGGTTTTGGTTTTTTAATTTTAATTATCTATTATTATTATTATTTTTATTATTGTACTTGAGATTGAACCCAGGGCTGCTCTATCACTCAACTACATCTGCAGCCCTTTTAATCTTTTATTTTGAGACAAGGTCTCACTAAGCTTTCAACTTTTCAATAGAAAACATTTTCTATCTTTAATCACCTAAATTGTAGCACTTTAGTAGTGAAATAACAAATCAGTTTGGTCATCTAGTTTGGTCATCCTAGTACCCAAGGATAGCTCTTGCCTTCAAGTTCTAGTGACTTAGAAACTCTCAGCTACTTGAAGTGATATTAAATTTATTTTTTAGATCAAATTCTTACTTTCTATCCAAGACAGGAGAGTCATAGTAGTCACCAAGGATTTACCTTGCATCTATATTAAAGGAAGATGTTTTTCAAAACGACACTCAGAGTTGGAGGAGGGTTGGGAGTATAGTTCAGTGGTAGAGTATGTTCTTAACATGAATGAGGCCCTGGGTTCCATCCCCAGAGACAAGACTTCATTCTTTAAATCAAGGAAAATAGTAATATAAAACACTTAAATAGCAATCCAAATTGTCCTAATTATCATGTAGTCTGATGTTCCAGTTCTAAAGCTAATGGGGGGGGAGGGTGTGGGGGCTAAATGGAGAAAGTACAGTCTTCTACCAAGAGAGGGAAGAAAACCTCCCTCTTTCAAGTGTACCTGGGGCCTGGGCTTCAGCCACATCCATCTCTAAGACAGAATACTGCTGCTAATACTGTTTCTGAATTCAGATAATTAAATGATTTCCTTAAAGCCAGTGGCAGAACCGGGCTTGCTGGTGCACTCCTGTAATCTCAGTACTTGAGAGGCTGAGACAGGAGGATCACAGGTTCAAGGCCAGCCTCAGCAATTTAGCGAGACCCTTAGTAATGTAGCAAGACTCTGTTTCAACATAACTAACTAACTAACTAACTAACTAAACTAACTAACTAACTAGAAAGATTTGGGGGTGTAGCTTGGAGGTAGAATGCCCCTGGGTTCAATCTCCAGAACAAGTGATTGGTTGGTGCCTGGAGATTTATTGCACTGATCTCTTTTATTGTGTTGAAAATTTCCACAGTGAAAGAAAAAAAAAAAAAAACCAGGCCCAGGCAGTAAAAATGAATGATACTATTGAGAGACAAAGAGGTTAAAATCCTCTATCAGTGGATGTCACTCATCAGTTCAAACTGGCTGTATCAGAATCACTTGGATTTGTTAAAAATATCCTCCCTGTGATTTTTAACTGGGACTGACAGAATCAGAATCCCCGAGGAGGGATGTCTGGGAATCTGCCATTTCAGTAAGCTCCCCAGACCATTTTGCTGCTTGGCTAAATTTGAATACCAGGAATTGAACCGCAGTCTGGGAGAAGCTTGTCGAAGCCAGACTTGACTGCTCTTTTTCTCTCACTGAAGATGAACTCTAAGTACCACGCTCCCCGTTGTGCGCTCAGCAAACGTTCCCTGAGATCTTGCTCTGTGTTCATCTCTGTGCTGGGTGCCAGTGCCAAGGAAATCAGGATGTACAAGGGTCTTTGCTCTCAGGACTCACAGTACAGTGAGCAGAGACAGAGGTTTCAAAACTTGAGGAAAAGAAAAGGTAAAAGTAAAGGTATCTGAGCCCCCAGGTAAGTTACTCACAAGTAAACATTCCAACAACAGCCCTGATAGTAGATGAGACAAGGGCTACCTCCAACATTAAAAGAATTTAAACGTCTTACTTACTTTACTCTGTGTGTGTATGTGTGTGTGTTACTGAAGAACCCAGGGGCATTCTACCACTGAACTACATCCCTACCCCTTTTTATTTCTGTTTTTTGTTTTGAAACAGGGCCTTTTTCGGTTGCTAAGAGTCTCAACATGTTGCTGAAGGTGGCCGTAAGCCGGTGATCCTCCTGTCTCAGCCTCCCGAATACTGAGATTACAGGCTTGCGCCACCATACCTGGCTATGCACTTCACTTTGAAAAAAGTTACTTGTTATAGAGAATTCAAAGTATCTACAAAATTAAAGAGAACAGCAGAGCAGACCCCACCCCCTCCTAACTCCCCTGCCTGCACAGTCTTTATTTCTGGGCTCCCACGTGATCTCCCCGGCTGCATTACTTCTGTTCTATCATTCCTTGTGGAACTATTTCAGTATTTGTCTTTTCAAGACATGGGCTCTTTCTATAGACACAACCATAGCATCATGCTCCTATTTGAAACTTAACCATCATTCTTGAATATCACCAAGTATCCAGCCCAGTCAATGTTCACATCACCCCAACTGTCTTTT
>PVLC010037064.1:0-15432 GCA_004027655.1 Graphiurus murinus | reverse complement strand
ATTCTGACTGGAGTTAGGTGGAATCTCAGGGTAGTTTTGATTTGCATCTCCCTGATTGCCAATGATGTGGAACATTTCCTCATACATTTATTGGCCATTTGTATTTCTTCTTTTGTGAAGTGTCTATTTAGGTCCTTTGCCCATTTTTTGATTGGGTTATTTGCTTTCTTAGTTGCGATTTTCTTGAGTTCTTTGTATAGCCTAGATATCAGACCTCTATCTGAAGTGAAACTGGCAAAAATTTTCTCCCACTCTGTAGACTCTCTGTCGAGGTTCTTGATAGTTTCCTTTGCTGAGCAGAAGCTCTTCAGTTTAATGCAATCTCATATATTGATCTTCCTTTGAGCTGCTTGTGCTTTTTGGGTCTTGTTGAGAAAGTTTTTACCTGTGCCTATGTGTTCAAGTGTTGGTCCTATGCCCTCTTCAAGTAGCTGCAATGTCTCTGGTCTGACTTCCAGGTCCTTGATCCACCTTGAGTTGACTCTTGTGCAGGTGAGAAAGTGGGGTTTAATTCCAGTTTCCTGCATATGTTTAACCAGTTTTGCCAACACCATTTGTTAAAGAGGCTATCTTTTTTCCAGTGTATACTTTTGGCTCCTTTGTCAAAAATCAGTTGACTGTAAGTCTGTAGGTCTGTTTCTGAGTCTTCTATTCTGCTCCATTGGTCTATGTGTCTGTTTTTGTGCCAGTACCATGCTGTTTTTATTACTGTGGCTTGGTAGTAGAGTTTAAAGTCAGGTATTGTGATGCCTCCTGCATGATTTTTATTGCTAAGAACTATTTTGGCTATCCTGGGCTTTTTGTTTTTCCAGATGAACTTAAGGACTGATTTTTCTATGTCTGTGAGGAGCGTCCTTGGCCATTTCATGGGTATTGCATTGAATTTGTAGATCAGTTTTGGGAGGATGGCCATTTTGATGATATTTGTTCTGCCTATCCAAGAGCATGGTAGATCCTGCCATCTACTAAGGTCTTCATCGATTTCCTTCTTCAGCTTTCTGTAATTTTCCTTATAGAGGTGTTTTATCTCCGTGGTTAGGTTTATCCCTAAGTATTTCATTTTTCGGGGTGCTATTGTGAGTGGAATTGCTTTCTAGATTTCTTTTTCAGTGGATTTATGGTTGGTATATAGAAAGGCTTCCGATTTTTTAAGATTGATTTTGTATCTGGACACCTTACTGAATTTGTTGATCAGTTCCATGAGTTTTTTGGCTGAGTTTGTTGGGTCTTCTAAGTATAGTATCATGTCATCTGCAAAAAGGGATAGTTTTAGTTCTTCTTTGCCTATTTTTACAAAAACCCTTTGATTACCTTCTCTTGCCTTTTTGCTCTGGCTAGAATCTCGAGTACTATATTAAACAGAAGAGGTGATAATGGACATCCTTGTCTTGTTCCTGTCTTTAGTGGGAACTCTTGCAGTTTTTCTCCATTTAATATGATGCTGGCTGTGGGCCTATTGTATATTGCCTTTATGATGTTGAGGTATGTTCCTTCTATTCCAATTCTCTGAAGTGCTTTTAGCATGAATGGGTGTTGAATCTTGTCAAATGCTTTTTCAGCATCAATTGACATGATCGTGTGATTTTTGTCTTTGAGTCTGTTTATGTGGTGAATTACATGGATTGTTTTTCGTATGTTGAACCAGCCTTGCATCCCTGGGATGAACCCAGCTTGGTCATGGTATATAATTTTCTTGAGGTGGTTTTGAATGTGCGTTGCTAGTATCTTGTTTAGCAGTTTTGCATCTAAGTTCATCTATGATATAGGCCTATAGTTTTCTTTTCTTGAGCTGTCTTTATTTCGTTTTCGTATTAGTGTGATGTTGGCATCATAGAATGTGTTTGGAAGGGTCCCGTTTCTTTCTATTTCACGGAATAGCTTGAGGAGTATTGGGATTAGCTGTTCTAAAAATGTTTTATAAAATTCACTTGGAAAACCATCTGGTCCTGGAATTTTCTTTGATGGTAAACTCTTTATTTGTGTTTCTATTTCTTTGATTGTTATTGGTCGGTTTAAGTTTTCGATATCTTCTTGACTCAATTTGGGGAGGTTGTATGTGTCTAGGAATTTGTCAATTTCTTCGAGATCTTCCATATTGTTGGAGTACAGTTTTTCAAAATAGTTTCTGACTGTCTTCTGTATTTCCATACTGTCGGTGGTAATATCTTCTTTTTCATCTCTTATTTTGGTATTTTGGGTTGATTCTCTCTTTCTTTTCGTCAGATTGGCCAATGGTTTATCTATCTTGTTTATTTTTTCAAGGAACCAGCTTTTAGTTTTGTTGATCTTCTGTATTGTTTTTTTATTCTCTAATTCATTAATTTCTGCTCTGATTTTCATGGTATCCTGTCTTCTCCTGCCTTTGGGGCTAGATTGTTCTTGTTTTTCAAGGGCTTTGAGCTGTGTCATTAGGTTATTTAACTGGTGGTTTTCTGTTCTTCTTATGTGGGCACTCAGTGCTATAAATTTCCCTCTTAGTACTGCCTTCAGGGTGTCCCAGAGGTTTTGATATGTTGTATCTCTGTTTTCGTTGGTTTCTAGGAATTTCTTCCCTGTACTTCTTCTATGACCCACTCTTCATTCAGCAGTGTGGTGTTCAGTCTCCATGTGCTTAGTCGGTTACGTTGGGTCTTCCTGGAGTTTATTTCTAGTTTCACTCCATTGTGGTCAGAGAAGATGCAGGGAATTATGTTGTATTTTTTGAATTTGCTGGTGCTCACTTTGTGGCTGAGAATGTGGTCTATTTTGGAGAAGGTTCCATGAGCAGCTGAGAAGAATGTGAATTCAGTTGTAGTTGGGTGGAAGAGTCTATATGTGTCTAATAGGTCCATTTGGCTTATGGTATCCTTTAGGTCTGAGGTGTCTCTGCTGACCTTTTGTTTTGATGAGCGATCTAGAAATGTAAGAGGAGTATTGAAGTCTCCTAGTATTAGTGTATTGGGATCTATGTGTGTCTTTATATCAGACAGAGTTTGTTTTATGAAAGTGGCTGCACCTATGTTTGGAGCATAGATGTTGATAATTGTTATTTTCTCCCGCTGGATTGTTCCTTTTACTAGTAAAAAATGACCTGCTTTGTCTCTTCTGGTAAGCTTGAGCTTGAAGTCTAGTTTATCTGATATCATAGTTGCTACTCCTGCTTGTCTCCAAGTTCCATTGGCATGGATTACCTTACTCCAGCCCTTCACCTTTAGTTTGTGGGAATCTTTGCTTGTAAGGTGTGTTTCTTGCAGCAGCATATAGATGAATTCTGGGTTTTGATCCATTTTGCCACCCTGTGCCTTTTTATTGGGGAATTGAGACCATTTATATTAAGTGTGATTATTGAGAGGTGATTTTTTAATACCTAACATTTTGAGTTTTGATTTCTGTTTGCAGTAGTGTTTGTTCTTCTTTGCTTAGCTGTTTGCTTTCTGGAAGTTATTGTTTCTCTGCTTCTGACGTTTACTCATTAGTTCTTCTTTGTAGTTAATCTCTTTAAGCAGTTTCTCTAGTGCTGGTTTGGAAGACAAAAATTCCTTCAGTTTCTGTTTGTCATGGAAGGTTTTTATATCCCCGTCAATTTTAAGAGAGAGTTTTGCTGGGTATGAGAAACTTGGCTGAAAGTTATTTTCTTTCAGCATTTGGAATATGTTACTCCAGCCTCTCCTGGCTTTCATGACTTGATTCGGGAGGTCTGGAGTGATTCTAATTCGTTTGCCTCTAAATGTCACTTGGCCTTTTACTTTCGTTGCCTTTAAGATTCTCTCCTTTGCCTCTACATTGGTCAATTTGATTACTATGTGGCGTGGTGAACCTCTTCTTTGGTCTTGTCTTGAGGGAGTTCTGTATGTTTCCTGAACCTGTGTGTCGACTTCTCTTTCTATGTTTGGAAAATTCTCTTATTATTTCTTTGAAGAGATTATTTATTCCATAAGTTTCAACTTCTAATCCCTCTTCTATGCCTATCATTCTTAGGTTAGCTCTTTTAAAATTGGTCCAGATCTCTTCCATGTCCAATTCATATTGTTGTATTTTTTTTTCTAAGTTATAGACTATAGATTCATTTTTGGAGTGGTCATCCTGTAGGAGTGATATTCTATTTTCCATGTGATCTAATCTGTTGTTTATAGTTTGTATTGAGGCCTTCATTTCGATTTTTTCATCTTTCACTTCCTTCAATGCTTCTCTTTGGTTTCTTTTCATGTCGTCGAATTCTTTGTTTATTTGTTCCTTTATTTCCTCCTTTAATTCTTTCCAGTTTTCCCTACTTTCTTTCTGAAAATTCTGTAGTGTTTCTAGTATTAGAGATCTGAATTGTTCTTCTGGTAATCTCTGCCATTCTGGGTTGGTGAGGTCTGTTATTGAGGGGTTGTGGTAGCTCATTGTTTCTTTGTTATTTTTCCTTCCCATGTTTCCCTTGCTCTTGAGTTTATATCTGTCAGGAGATTCTGGTAGTGAATATAGAGTTTTCAGTGTAGAAGTATGAGATGGCCTTGGTATGAGACAGGAAAAAGAGGAGAAGAAAAGAGTGAAGGTAAAGTGTTAAGGAGAGGAATATAGATGGGGGGGGAGCTTGTAGAAGGGATTAGGAGGGGATTCAACAACCTAAGCAAGTAATTACAAAGCAAGTAATCATCCAAACAAACATAAAAGAATCAAGGTAATACAAATAAGTACAGGGTAAATACAGATACAACTTAATACTAAAAAACAAAAATAATAAACAAAAACAAACAAATAAAAACGAAAAAAAAAGACCCGAAAGTCTAAAAACAGCAACCGGACACTAAACAGACACTGCTAGTTCATAAGTATCAAGCTTAAATTTTCGGGTGTGTCTCTGGGATTTTCTCTGTCAATGCAGGGAGGGGGTTTTGTTGGTGTTAGCTTATGTCTCTGGGCTCTCCACAGGGCCTGGTTGCGTCTCTCTCCCTGCCTTTGCTGTTGGCAGGTGTGCAGTCTAAATGCCGGATCTTTCCAGGTGCCCTACATGCACTGGGTTTTTCCACCCTTATGTTCCTAAGCTCTAGAAGGGCGGGTGTTTAAGTCTATCCCTCGTATAGTGTTCCCTGCACCTTGGAGGTACAGACTTACGTATCCTTGCTGTTTGGCCTGTTCCTCCTCCGGTCCGCTGGGGGGCGCCAGAGGTCACTGACCGTCTGGGTAGTTGACAGGAAGTTGGCTGGGCAGAGCTGGTAGCAAGATGGCTGCCGGTTCTTGGTACGAGCAGTCTCCCCTCTTCCTCCTGGGCTTTTTTTCAGTGCCTCTCATTGCCCCAATCACGTTTCATCCCCTCTGACGGCAGCCCTACTTCAAGCTCTGCTGTGTAGTCACTTTTCCCTCTTTGCAGCGGTGCGCAGCAGGGGCAGCTCCTCAGGGGCGCAGCCCCGCCGGCGGGCAGGCCCGCAGAGGGGCGCAGTCCCACAGAGGGGCGCAGACCCTCAGAGGGACAGACCTGCAGGGGCGCAGATCCACAGAGGTGCAGATCCACAGAGGTGCAGGCCCGCAGGGGCGCAGTCCCGCAGAGGTGCAGGCCCGCAGGGGCTGAGACCCGCAGAGGGGCACAGGCCCACAGAGGGGTGCAGGCCCGCAGGGGCCGAGATCCTCAGGGGTGCAGGCCCGCAGAGGGGCAGGCCCGCAGGGGCGCACACCCGCAGAGGGGCGCAGATCCGCAGAGGGGCACAGACCCGCAGAGGGGCAGACCCGCAGGTGTTTACACTGTTTGTCCCGTCTCACGCGTTCCAGTCATTGTGGCTGTTTCAGGGGTCTCCGCTTGCGTAGGGTGTAGTGTCCTGGGGGTGCTCGCTCCACGCCTGCCTGGTTGCTGTGTGGAATTTGTAGCTTACGGCTTCTGGTTGATCACCACAGCTCCAAGTCCTGGCTCCACAACCAGCTTCTTTGGCACCGTTGCGTCAGGCGCCTGCCCCGGGGCGTGGTGGTGGGCTTCCTTGGTCGACCTGCTCCGCTTCTAGGCTTTTTAATTTTTTTATTTTATTTTATTTTTTTTGCGGTACTGGGGATTGAACTCAGGGGCATTCTACCTCCGAGCTATACCCCCAGTCCTATTGTATTCTTTATTTTGAAACCGAGTCTCACTAAGTTGCGGAGTGCCTCACTAGGTAGCTGAGGCTGGCCGCGAACCCGGATCCTCCGGTCTCAGCCTCCCGAATGCTGGGATTACAAGCGTGCGCCACCATGCCCGGCTCGCTTCTAGGCTTTTTTAAAGTTGAGGTTCGAATATCGCATTTTTCGTTGTTATTTCCTTCGGTTAAAAGGCTCTTTTTATGGTAATTTTTGTTCGAAATCACAGTGCCTGGGAACGGTTGTTACACTCAGACGCCATCTTCAGGTTCTCTATTGTACCCTAATCCCTCTTCTATGCATATTATTCTTAGGTTAGTTCTTTTAAAATTGGCCCTGATCTCTTCGATGTCCAATTCATACTGTTGTATTTTTAATAAAGCAACCAATCATCCAAACAAACATAAATAAATCAGGGCAATACAAAACGAAATCAGAGTAAAAACACATAAGACATAACACCAAAAAAAAAAAAAACAAAAAACATACACACACACAACAAAAACAACCCCCCCACCCCAAATTAAAAACAACAAGAAGCAACAAAAACAAAAACCCTGCTAGTTCGTAAGTACCGAGCTTAAATTTTCGGATGTGTCTCTGGCATTTTTATTTGCTCTGTCAGTGCAGGTGGGAAGGTTTTGCTGATGCTTCTCCTGCTGCTAGCTTATGCCACTGGGCTCTCCACAGGGCATGTCTTTGTCTCTGTCTCTGCCTTTGCTGATGGCGGGAATGCAGTCTAAATGCCAGGCCTTTTCAGATGCCCTTTGTGCACTGGGTTCTTCCCACACTTCTGTTCCTGTGTAATCGCTAGAAAGGGGGGGGGGTGACTCAATCTGTTCTTTGTATAGGGTCCTCACACCCCGGTGGTGCAATACAACTTACAGATCCCTGCTGCTTGGAGTTCAGTTGTTGCTTGCTCCACCTCTGGTCGCTGGGGGCACAGGAGGTCAATGAAGGTCTGGATAGCTGGCAGGACATTGACTGGGAGAATGTGGCATGCAAAATGGCAGCCGCTGGTTCATGGCGCAGGCTGGCTCCCTTGTTTTCCCTGGGTTCTGGTCAGCTGCTCTCGTTGCCTTGCTCACTTTTCTACCACTCTGCTCCTCTTTCCTTCTGTCAAGAAGTTGCATTTGTGGCCGTTTTGGTTCAAGCTCTGCTGTGCAGTCGGTCCTTCTGGCTTTGGAGAGGTGCACTGTGGCGGTCCTGCGGAAGCTTATGCTGGTCGTCCCATGCATTCCGGTCACTGTGGTGGTGCGGGGATCTCCGCCTGGGTAGGGTGTGGAGTCCCAGAGGTGCTCACTCCATGCCTGGTTGCTGAGGTGTTTGTAGAACCCGGGGTCTGGCTATCTGCCACAGCTCCAGGTCCTGGCTCCACGGTCTGGTTCCATGGCCCAGCACTGTGCTGCCGTGCGGTGGTCTCCTTTGCTCTCCCTGATCAGCTCTCTCATCTTCTTTAATTGTGGTTCAAATTTCGCTTTTTTTTTTTTTTTTTTTTTTTTTTTTTTTTTTTTTTTTTTTTTTTTTTGTGGTACTGGGGATTGAACTCAGGGGTGTTCTACCTCCAAGCTATACCCCCAGCCCTATTTTTTATTCTTTTATTTTTGAAACCGAGTCTCACTAAGTTGCGGAGTGCCTCACTAGGTAGCTGAGGCTGGCCGAGAACCCGGATCCTCCGGTTTCAGCCTCCCAAATGCTGGGATTACAAGCGTGCGCCACCACGCCCGGCTTCAAATTTCGCTTTTTTTATTGCTTTTTTCCTTCTGTTAAGAAGCTGTTTTTATGGCAAAATAGATTCGAATTCACAGCACCTGGGAAAAGGTGTTTCACTCAGACACCATCTTGAATCTTCTCTCCCTGCTTTTGGTTTTGAATGAACTATTTTCCAGGAGTGATACCCTATTTTCCATGTGGTCTAGCCTTCCAGAGTTGGTTTCTATTGCTGTCTTCAATTCATTTATTGACTCCTTCTTTTCATTCACAGCCTCTTTTTGGTTTTTTCTTAAAGCCTCAATTTCCTCCTTCATTTCCTGAACACTTTATTTGAGTCCTTTCATCATATTGAACATTAAAATTCGGAATTCTCCTTCTTGCATTTCTTGGAGATGAGTATTGGTGATCTCCATTGTTGTTGAGTTGTGGGAGTTTATTATTTCCTCACTCTTCCTTGTTCTCACATTTTCAGAGTTCTTGGATTTGTGTTTCTGTTGTCTTGGCATCTTCTTGCTTTTTGTGTGTGAGTCCTGTGTTTATTTGTTATCCCTTTATAATAAGGTCGATGCTGGGCGTGTATCTTCACCTCTGCCAATCTGACTCAGATAATCAAAGTTTTGAGTTTGTCTCCCAGAAGATTTTTAACTAGATATATTTCTTAGTGCAAGCATACAGGAATCTCTGATTGGCTTCAGGCCACTGTGTTCTTCTGGCCCAAACTCCACAGGGCCCAAGACTACGATGTTCTATTTAGATCCTACAGCCTGCTGCTTGGGACTTAATGCACCCCAGTGACTGCTACTGCTCTGCTGATTGTGAACCTGTAATACTGCAGAGTGCTGACCTCTGGCCTCTGTGACCTGTGCACTGAGGCTCAGCAAAGCTGACAATTGCTATGTCCCAAATTTATGGCCTGGCTTGCTGAACTTTGATGGGCCCTGGGACACCACTCCAAATCTGCTTGTTATGGTCACGTAAGGTACTTTCAGTCACTACCGTACATGAATTCCAGGTACAAACTCTGCTGGTGGAGAGAGTATTGAATTCCCAGATGGTGTCTAGAATCAAGTGATACCCTACAGGGCCCCTGGCCTCTTGGTGTGGTCTGGTCCAGATGGGGCTGCTGCTCTCTGCCCTAGGCCCAACGTCTGGCAGGGAGAGATTCTATAGTTCCAGGCCAGGGGCTTGGGTGGCTCTGTTCCTTATCCCCAGGGACACCATCCCTGTCTTGGGGTGTTGCACTCCCGGGGCCCTTGCTGGCCTCTTCTGTTTGTGCTGGTGCTTATAGCACCCAAACACAGCCTGGTACAAGTTCACTGTTTTCAGAGCCTGCAACTTGGTAGGCTGAGCTATTTTCTCCAGACACCAGGGAATGATGTCCCACGGTGATCTCTAGGGACCCTATAAGGGCTCCTCAAACTGCTGACTGCAGTTCCATCCTACCAGCTTCTAGGTGCTGTCTACAAACTCACGTTTCTGCTGTATCCAATAGTAGTCACCACCCCCACCTCTGCAGGGGTGATTTGCAGAGTCTCAGGCCCTGGCAAGTCTATTTCCTTGCCGCAGAAGTCCCTGTGTTTCGGCCTGGCTGTTTCTCACTGGAATGGCTGGTTAACTTAAAGTCCTGATGAGTGCTGCTCTATGCTCCGGATTGCTGCCAGCAGCGATGGGTTCAATGCAGTCGCGGTGTCCAGATCCAGCCGAGTCCTTGTCGATTGTGGAAAGAGATAAACATTTCATAAGAACAAGAGAGTCAGTGTACAATTAAGAGATAACAATTATGCAATATATACATCTAAAAACAGAAGCTCAGAGGAAATAGATAATTTAACTACTGTAGTTGTAAATTTCAATACTCAAAGTAATTGATAACACAAATAAATGGAAAACTAAATACACAGAATGTTTGCCAACACTATCAACTAACTCAGTCTAACAGATATTGCTAGATATACTGCACCTAACAATTGCAGAAAAAATACTCTTTTCAAGCCTGCATTGAACATTATTCAACACAGAACATATGTTAGGCCACAGAGCAAGTCTCAACACATTGGAAAGAATTGAAATCACACAAAGTATCTTCTTTGATGACAACATAATCAAATAAGAAACCAACAAAAGAAAAACTCTTGGAAATCTAAAACTACTTGGAAATTTAAAAACACAGTTTTAAATCACTCATGGGCAAGAGGAGAAATTACAAGGAAACTGGAAAGTATTTTGAATTGAATAGAAATAAAAACACAACACAGCAAAACTTCTGAAATGCAGCTAAGGCAATGCTTTGTAGGAAAATTATGACTTTTAATGTCTGTATCAGAAAATATGCCAGCAAATTGAGTAAGAAACATAGGATCTAGAAAAAGAGAGCAAATTAAATCCAAGGCAAGCAGAAGAAAGTAATGATTGGAGTAGAAATCACTGGAAGAAGAAACAAAAATAATAGAGAAAAATCAGTAAAACCAAAAGTTGATCTTTGAAAAAAAAACTGACAAACTTTAGGTAGGTTGAGTAACAAAAAACGAGGAAAGACACAAATTACCAAAGTTAGGAAAGAAAGAGATACCACTTACTGACTCTGTAGAAATTAAAAGGGTCATAAGGGTGTGGCTTAGCTTTCTAGGACTGCTGTAACATATTACCAGAGTCTGGGTGCCATAAAGTCACTAGCTCACAATTTTGGAGGCTGGAAGTCCCAAATCAAGGTGGTGGCAGAGTCAAACTCTCTCCAAAACTTGTATGAGAGAACCTTTTCTTGCCTTTTCCAGCTTCATTTAGTTGCTGGCAATCCTTGGCTTTCCTTAGTTTATGGTGTCATAACTATAATCTCTGTCTTCATGGGGCCTTCTCCACTGTGTTTGCTTGTTCTTTGTCTTCTTATGATCTTCTTATAAGGGTATCAGTTGTTGGATTTAGTATGACCTCATCTTAACTAATTATATATGCAAATCCCTTATTTCTTTTTTTAAACTATTTTTATTTTTTCATTGGCGCATTGTAATTATACATCATAATGAGATTTAGAGTGATACATACATACATGTAGACCACACTTTGTGTGTTTCCCTTCGGATCCCACTCCGCTCCCTTCTCCTCCCCATACATAATGTTGAAATTGGTATTGATAACTTCATATATTAACATAGTATTATTTGGACTGTTTCCTTTATTAAGTCTCCCCTTTCACATCCTTATCTCCCTCCTGAAATCCTCTTCCACAATTCTACTAGTATATCTCCTCATTTATCCAAGGTACCTTTTGTTTCTCAATTTCTCTGTAGCTTCCACATATGAGTAAAAACATATGGCTTTTCACTTTCTGAGACTACAAAGCCCCTTTTTCTAAACAAGATCACCTTCCAAGATTCTAGGTAGACAAAAATATTTGGGGTATACTATTCAACCCAATGCAGGAAGTACTTTCTGTTAGCAAATTAGGCAACTTATATGAGATGGACAAATTCCTACAAAAACAGATTAATGAGGAAGGAATAGAACATCTAAATACACATCTAACAAGAAGATAAAAATATTAATTTAAATCTTTCAAAAAAGAAAAGTCCATCTCCAAATGGTTTCACTGGTGAATACTATCAAATATTGAAAGAAGAAATAATAGCAATCATTCACAAACACTTTCGAGATAATAAAGAAAAAGGAACCACTTTCTAACTTATTCTGAGGCCTATATTTTTCTGATATCAAAGTCAAATAATGATATCCCAATGAAAGAAAAATACAAAATAATATCTTCCATGAACATAGATGTGGTATCCTTAATAAAATATTAGTATGGCAGGCAGAATTCTAATATGATCCCAAAGATCCTGTACCTTGGTGTATACAAATCATTTATTAGTTGTTTAATGAAACACTAATCTAGATATTGCTGTGAAGGGATTGTTCATATGTAATTAGAGTTCTGAATCAGGTGACTTATAGGAAAAGCATCCAGGTGGGTCTGACTAAAATTATCCTTTAAAAGCAAGGATAATTTTCTGGCTGGTCTCCAAAAGCAACATCGGAGATTTAAAGCATGACAAGGATTTGACATGCTATTGCTGCTTGAAAATGGAGAGATCAGGAAATACAAGCAGCCTCTTGGAGCTAGGAGTAGCCTCTAGATGTTAGTAGGCAAGGAAACAAGTGCCTCTGTCCTACAATGACAAGGAACACAATACTCCTAAGAAGAGCTTGGAAGCAGATGTTTCCTCAGAGCCTCCAGTCTGGTTGGTACCTTGATTTCTGCTTCATGATGCCCTGGGCAGAAAAGCCAGTCATGGCAGGCTTGACTTCTGACTTACAGAACTGTGAGTGAATAAATGGGTGTTGTTTTAAGTGGCTGAGTTCATGGTAATTTGTTATGCAGCACTAGAAAACTAATACAATTAGCAAACCAAATTCAGGAACATATAAGAAGGATTATGTACCATGACACAAATGAGATTTATGTTAGTAATGCTAGATTGGTTTAACATCTGAAAATCAATTAATGCAATATACTGTATTAATAGAATAAAGGACAAAAAACCCCCACATGATCTTCTCATGAGAAGTAGAAAATATTTGACAAAAGCCAGTACTCATTCATGATGCAACAAATCAGGAATAGAAGGGAACTTTCTTAACCTAGTGAAGGGTATGTATAAAAAATCCACAGGTCTCTAAATTCAGAAGCGAGGTGCAATGGCAAATCTCATACACTGCCATTAAGAATGCAAACTAGTGAGCCGGGCGTGGTGGCGCACGCTTGTAATCCCAGCATTCGGGAGGCTGAGACCGGAGGATCCGGGTTCGAGGGCAGCCTCAGCTACCTAGTGAGGCACTCCGCAACTTAGTGAGACTCGGTTTCAAAATAAAGAATAAAAAATAGGGCTGGGGGTGTAGCTCGGAGGTAGAATGCCCCTGAGTTCAATCCCCAGTACTGCAAAAAAAAAAAGAATGCAAACTAGTGTAAATGCTTTGGAAACATAGGACTTTGTCAATAACTGGTAGAAGATTCTCATACCTCATGATCCAGCAGTTCATTTACTAGGTGTATGTATACTTTAGAATATCTCTTATGTACATTCATAGCTACATTGTTTGTAATAGCCCAAAGCTGGAACAGTGCAAGTGTCTATCAACAGTAGAATGAACGAATCAATAATGGTATCTTTAAAGCTGAGTGTGGTGATGTACACCTGTATTCACATAAACTCGGGAGACTGAGGCAGGAGGATCTAGAGTTCAAGGTCAGCCTTGGCAGTTTAGTGAGTGAGACCTTGTTTCAAAATAAAATAAAAAGGGGGATGGGGATGCAGCTCAGTGGTAGAGTGCACCTGGGTTCAATCTCCAGTACCACAAAATAAAAATAATGGTATCTCTATACAGTGGAATGCATTTTAGCCTATTGCTAAGTAAGTATGCTATAGCAATAGGCTATGATTTCATTTCTTAGAACTTTGGGCATAACGAAACCATGTTGTTTAAGGATGAATTTATAGATAGTAAAGTTATTTAAAAAACAAGGGATATATTATACAATATTTAGAATAATGATTACCTCTGAGGAGACAGAAATAATATGAGGAGGAGACAACATGATGTGAAGACACTTTGGAAGTACTGGTCATGCTAAGTACTGGTGGTGCTTAATGGGTGCTTAATTTGTCATTATTTATTTTTTTATTTTTAACTTTTGGTACTGGGGATTGAACCCAGGGGCATTCTACCTCTGAACTACAAACCCCAGCCCTATTTTATTTTTTATTTTGAAACGGGGTCTCACTAGGTTGCTGAGGGCCTTGCTAAGTTGCTGAGGCTGGCTATGAATCTGCAATCCTCCTGTCTCAGCCTCCCAAGTCCTGGGATTATAGGCATGCACCACTGTACCGGACTTTATTTATTTATTTTGGTACTGTTGATTGAACCCAGGAACATTCTACTTCTGAGCTACACCCTCAGCCCTTTTTCTTTTTCTTTTATTTGGAAACAGAGTCTGGCTAAATTGCTGAGGCTGTCCTGGAACCTGGCCTCCTCCTGTCTCAGCCTCCCAAGTACTAGGATTACAGGCATGTACTACCACACCCAGCTGCCATTATTGTTTAAGTTGTGCATATGATTCAAATCATCATCTCTATATATGAAATGTATCACTATTAAAAGTTTAATAAGCATGCCTGATGTGGTGGTGCATGTCTATAATACCAGTACTTGGGAGGTTGAGACAGGAGGAGTGCGGGTTTGAGGACAGCCTCAGCAGTAGTGAGACTCTCAGCAACCTTGTGAGACCCTGTTTCAAAACAAAAACTAAAATTGGGCTGGGAGGTATAGCTCAGAGGTATAATGCTCCTAGGTTCAATCCCCAGCATCACAAAAAAAGTTTAATAAGCAAGTGAAAAATACAATTAGGTGGTAGAATTGAAAGGAACCTGCTGGTGACTGATGTAGGGGGTTAGGAGAATAGTTCAGGAAGATGCTCAGGCAATTGAAATAAGGTTGAGGCAGTGGATATGAAGCAAAGAGGCTAGATAAATGGCAGGGTTTGGTGATGGATTCATCTGGAGAGTTAACCCACAGGGAAGAATTACAGATAATATCTAGGTTTCTGATTTGGAGATCAGGATGGGTGAAGGTATAAGAGGATGAGATTAGTGGGGAAGGCCATAAGTGAAGTATTGGACAGCTGAGAGTGCTTGGGAGACATGCAAATGGCCACTTGAAATAGGCTCTTGTCTAGGTAAGCCTGGTGCTCAGTCAAAATTACTTTTTACCGAGATTTGAAAAATCATAGCTGACATTCATTGATGCCTACCACATTCATTTCACACTTAACATCTCTTTAACCTTTGACAATCCTTCGCTCCTCTTCTCAGGTCACTGAATGCTGCTGGATAAAAGTCACACAGCCACTCAGATTGGGGTCATTTCAAATTTGCAGTTTCTCACCTTAGTGGGGCCCTTAGTACTTAATGCTAAGTGCTGCACAGCTATCCTACTCTTTGTCCTTCAATGGTGTCCTTGTCCTTTCCTGTTCTCATCAGTGACTGTTTGCAAACTGTTCACTCTATTCAAATCCCTTACTCCTCAGCCTCTCTGTTTAGTCTCAGATGATAACCTGATTTCTACACATAGTAAGTAGAAGCCATGAAATAGGAACTAGTTCAGTTCCTTGCTGCAAAATCTACTACTCTGTAAATCTACACACTTGGAACTTGCCTCCTGAAGGGCTATCTGATAGCCTAAAGCCGATGCCTCTCACTTGTCTTCTGATCCCACCATCAGAGTCACTGCTCTAACCTTCCCACCAGCAGTCTCAGGACTGATCCACAATCATTTTTAACACCTGCACACTAAATTATTTCCTCTCCGGTGGATACTTATTTAACAAGATCAGAGATAGCTTATCTTTCTTTCTTTTGGGAAGGTACTAGGAATTGAACCCAGGGGCATTCTACCTCCAAGGTACACCCCCAGTCCTATTTTATTTTGAAACACAGTTATTCTAAGTTGTCGAGAACCTCGATAAAATGCTGAGGCTGGCCTCAAACCTGGGATCCTCTTGTCTCAGATTCCCAAGTAATGGGATTGTAAGTGTGCACCACAGGGCCCAACTTCTTTTTTTTTTTTTTTTTTTTTTTTTTTTTTTTTTTTTTTTTTTTTTTTTTTTTT
>PVLC010037063.1:0-15462 GCA_004027655.1 Graphiurus murinus | reverse complement strand
AAATAAACAAAAAAGGGGGAGATGTTGGGAGCGGTGAAGCTGCTGCACCTAAAAGATGGCGACTGCAGTAAAGTACCTCAGTGCAGTAAAGTACCTCAGTGCAGTAAACAACTCCTAATAAGGCGTTGTGGTAAAACAGCAATGTCAGCTTATGTGCAGGCTAGCTTTCCTGACCAATTGGAGCTCAGATACGAGTCAAATCCTGATTGGCCAGAAGCAGACATATAAGCCTCGGCTGTTCTGGGTTTGGGCCGCCGCCATTACCCGCATGAAGATAAGCAATCCTGAGTAAAGCTTCTCGCAGAAGGAACCTGGTTGTCGTGTGTTTTTCTCCGCTGGACGGATACAAGCGCGCGACAGGATGGATGGATGGATGGATGGTGTGACAATTTGATTTCCAAGTATCCAGGGCTATTGAAATCCCCCAGAAGACAAATGAAGAAATCAGTGCCATGTTTTTGCAAGATGGGCTGATATACTGAGGAGTAGATTTGTGTATCAAATAAGGGAGAAACTTCTCTAAGTAGAGCCAAAAATAGAAACAAAGAAAGTCTTAGGTATTGTGTATTAGAAGAGCCTAGATTGGCATTTGGGCATGAAGGTCATATTTAGAGGCAGTTTACAGGAAGGCTTTCACAATTACACCAGGCCTAAGGGATGTCAAGACAACTTAAAAACTTATTAGCTAAAAACTCATAGTGTTTTGATTTTTAAGAAACAATAATCCCAGCATTCGGGAGGCTGAGACCGGAGGATCCGGGTTCGAGGCCAGCCTCAGCTACCTAGTGAGGCACTCCACAACTTAGTGAGACTCAGTTTCAAAATAAAGAATAAAAAATAGGGCTGGGGGTATATCTCGGAGGTAGAATGCCCCTGAGTTCAATCCCCAGTACTGCAAAAACAAAACAAAACAAAACAACTTTCTCTATAAACTAGACAAGTTCCATCTTTATCTTCTGTTATTGTTGAAAAGTATGAAGGCTTGAGATTTTATCCTATTTGCAAACTAAGACATTGGCCTGCCACAGTGCCATGGATGCTGGAGGAAGACAAGAGACTCCTGGGTCAGAGACAAAGGACTTGGTCACTCACAGCACAGCCATAATCATGGACATCAGCCTGTGTGAGTGAGTTGTCTTCGCTCCCAAGTCCTATGATAGGGAGACAGGAGGACCCAGGCAGATGTATGCACATGCAGTG
The DNA here is from genome assembly GCA_004027655.1 of Graphiurus murinus. Lineage (NCBI taxonomy): Eukaryota > Metazoa > Chordata > Mammalia > Rodentia > Gliridae > Graphiurus > Graphiurus murinus. The sequence goes on along the minus strand of PVLC010037063.1, from coordinate 14,262 downwards.
GGTTGCATTACAGGAGAGGAAGCCTGAATTTAGGGACCTTGAATTTTTTATATTAGGCGGTAAGCATGCCTGATCTTAGCTCCAGAGGCTGACATTATCTTTATCATCCAAGGCTGAAAGCAAACCCACTTTTTGCTTTGGAGGGACACTTATCTGTACATTCCAAGACTGTTTGCTATAGAAACATCTTCAAAAAGATAGTCTGAGCCTGGCATGCTAGCAGATACCTGTAATCCCAGTACTTGGGAGTCTGAGACAGGAGGATTGCAGGCTCAAGGCTGGCCTCAGCTACTTAGAGAGGCCCTCGGCAACTTGGTAAGACCCTGTCTCAAAATTAAAAATAATAAAATAACTAAGCCTCTCTCTCTCTCTCTCTCTCTCTCTCTCTCTCTCTCTCTCTCTCTCTCTCTTTCTCTCAAACACACACACACACACACACACACACACACACACAAGTTTGAAATAGAGGGCAATCGATAACCATTTTCAAAACAGACAGAAATGAAAGGTGTCTCCCCAAACGATTTGCTTTTTGTTTCACATTGCTTTGGCTTCTGGACACTTTTGCCCATCAGTATGCCACTTCGTTGGACCCTCTGAGTAAGCTGACTGACAGAGGCTGGGACGAAATTCTTTCAGCATGCTTCACACAGCATTCATGAGGCCACTGTGAATCTGCCACCATGAAGTCAACTAACAAGACTCCAAGCAGCAGGATGAGGGTAACCTACAGTATGGGCTTCCGGACCACCAGCTAAATAAATTCCGTGACCATGAGGGGCCTCAGGTTTCTACACTGACCTTTCCACTTGACCAGAGGCGTTGCTCCAGGTATAGCAGGACGTATCAGTGACTGCAGGGATTCCTCTTTGTTCCATGAGGAGGAAATCAAGGGCAATTCTATCATCCAAAACAACCATAGCCATGCCTTCCAAGGTTCAGGTGGTATCATTGATCCCTTCAGCTAAAGTCAGGGGCAAATTCTGTACTATCTTTTCTAACTGAATGACTCCTGATAATTGGTTGCAAAGTGTGCATACATAATAAGCTAGCTATCTCTCCAGGAAGCAACCCCAACTAACTAGGGGCAGCCTCATTTTGGAGAGATCTCCACAGTTATATGAAGGTTACATAAGTTACTGGTGGTATTTCCTTAAAAACTGGAAAGTCACTTGTAACTATCTCCCCAACCCCAAGGTACAAATATCATATTTTCTGGAGGAATCAAAATTAATGCCTTATTTCCACATAAAAAGTACAATCCTGGGGGTGCACATGGTGCCATGGAAAAAAAACTTTTTACAACTGTCAGGGACTTCTGAGTGGGACCTATATCAGCGTGGAAGCACTGGTTGATAAAACTTCAAATATGACCCCCTAGTTAATCGGTAAACTTAGAGTTGTCAGTCCAGTTCAAATAATTGAGTCTAGTCTTTGTTTTAGAGAAAAAGTTATCTACCTATCACACAGTTCAAAAATAATGTGGTCTATATGAAGTATCATTTAGAATTCATTAACGTTTCTTCATGACAATACATATACATATATATATATGTATTATATATGTGTATTGTATATATGTATTTTTTATATATTTAAATATTCGGTAGGGATTTGGAAAGAATGTATGGTTTAGTTTAATGGGTAGCTAGTTAATTGTGTGTTATTTAAATTCTCTATAATCTTTCCCTCCTTGACTCTGACTCCTACCTCCTCTCTCTTGAGAAAGCCAATGCCAACAGTTTCTTGTACATTCTTCCAGGAAAATTACTTATGTATTTAATAACATATATGTGAATATCCTTTCAAATATATAAAAAGTAGATTGCTTTATAAACTGTTTAATAACCTATGTTATTTCTAACTTAATTTGGTGATATAGCCAAAACCACACATGTAGGATTGACCTCACTCTGAGTAATTCTATTTTTTTAAAAAAAGAATTATTAAAATATTTTCCCACTATAGTTAGATTTATTTTGTGTATATTTTGTTCTCAACATCTAGTTTTCTTGCATAATGATCAGAGAATGTGCTGTATAAAATATTTGGAGTTTATGGAGATTTTCTTCATGGCCTGATACATAATAAAATTTTAAAAGTTCCGTGGGGATTTGGAAGGAATGTCTAGTTTTTGTATCTTGGCTAGTTTGTTAATTGTTTGTGATTCAAGTTTTCTATAACGTTATAGATTTTTTTTTTTTTTTTTTTTTTTTTTTGCGGTACTGGGGATTGAACTCAGGGGCATTCTACCTCCGAGCTACTCCCCCAGCCCAGTTTTTATTCTTTATTTTTGAAACTGAGTCTCACTAAGTTGCGGAGTGCCTCACTAGGTAGCTGAGGCTGGCCGCGAACCCGGATCCTCCGGTCTCAGCCTCCCAAATGCTGGGATTACAAGCGTGCGCCACCACGCCTGGCACGTTATAGATTTTTGACCGCTTGACTTGCCAAGTTTTGAGAACTATGAGTCTCCCATTAAGACCATGGTTTTAATAATTCTTCTTGCATTTCTAACTTTTTGGATATATATATATATCCAAAAAATATATATATATCCCCAAAAGTTTTATATATATATTTGATCACTGTTGTTGGAATAAAATGGTTTTGGCTATTATGTCTTCTTGCCTATTGTATTTTTAAATCAATATAGAGAGCTGGGAGTGGTAGCACACAATTGTAATCCCAGCATTTGGGAGGCTGAGACTGGAGGATCTGGGTTCGTGGCCAGCCTCAGCTGCTTAGTGAGGCCCTCCGCAACTTAGTTGAGACCCTGTTTCAAAATAAAGGATAAAAAATAGGGCCGGGGCTGTAGCTCTGAGGTAGAATGCCCCCGGGTTCCATCCCCAGTACAAAAAAAAAAAAAAAAAAATCAATATAGAGTATCTCATTGCACTATCTAATAATTTCTGCATTAAAAGTTATAACAAGTTTTATATGTTATTTGCTTACATTGGGCCAATATATCTTTGCCTGCTTTTTACATCCAACCAATGGCATTTTGTTGTAACAAACAGCATAACAGGCTCTAATTTTTTTTTTGTTGTTGTTCTAACTACTATAAAAAGTCTATAAGATGCATACTGGATTTCTTTTTTGTCTTCCAAACCCAGAACTAAATAAATATTGGCTTTACCACTTACTGGTCATGTGAACTCATACAAAGTATTACTTCTCCAAGACTCAGTTTCTTTATTTGTAAAATGGGACAATAGACTCAAAATAATTAGAACTCTGGATTCTAATAAAAAGCAAGATTACATACCAAGGAAAATTTTGGTGGTATCTCATAGGCAGTAATAATAAAATCCAAATCAGAAAGCAAGGCGAAGCTACCTCTGTCTTTCATTTACTCTTCCTACAGCCCAGCTTCCTTGCCTCTTACTTCAAATTGTTTGTCTTCAGAAAGTGCCTTAGGTACTCTTTCCCAAAGTCTAAAATCTCAGGAGAGCACTCTTGACCTCTGTGAGGCTCATTTGATCCCCATCATTCAAATCAGGGAAGAAGCATTTCCTAAGAGAAGGGAAGGAAATGCTGATGGCAGCCACCTTGCAGGATGAAGCGAGGACAACAGGTAATACTCGTGAAGCACCTCCAGGTGATGGGTACTCAGTAATAACACACTTGGCCGCCATAGATCTCTGCTCTTCACAGCCATTGTTTCATTGAAATAAGGAGTCTACTTCAGATAAGAGGATGGTTTCCTCCTAACCTAGTCAGGAAGTGGGAAATACTTTACAACGTTTGCTTTCATGCTGGGTGGCTATCATTTATCTATGAGATGATTCCTTCAAGAAATAAACCTCTTGGGTCACTGACCTTTAAATATTGGACTCTCTCAAATTAGTTCTGAGCACTTAGGAGGAAAAAAACTTCACTCTAACTGCCCTGGACCAGTTTCTAAGATCTAAGTTTGCTAGAGATAACCTACGCTGAAATCCTTCCATCCTTCCTAGCCTGTCTTCCCGTATGCCAGGACAGACCTAATCCTAAGCGGCCACTAGCCCATGAAGTGGAGGTCCCACACTTTACCTCCAATGAGGGTATTTGTGAAGCTCCTTCTTAGCCCTGCCTAAGACTATGGTACAAGTCCTATTTGACTTCCTAAAGAGGAGTGACATCAGACCCTGCTGAAGATCACCTAAGTCAGCCCTCCATTCATTTTCAATGAATAGAGCTGTCAACCAGGGCTCTGTGATGAAATCAATTCATCAGAGCTTTGGGCTCATAAACACGGTTGGAGGCTTCAGCCAAACACAGGGAAGGCAGTTGAAGCTAAATTCAGGGGAGACTGAGGGGAGTTAAACCTAAATACCCAAACTAGTTCTGACCTCAAATGCAAGACAGAGGCTCAAGGTCCAGGCAGGAGCTTGTATTTCACACCAGCAGGTGGCAGGTCCTAAGACCCAGCAAACCAGGGCCCTGGTCATAGGAATTCTGGTTGGTGAGCAGAGAATTCAGGGCAGGGCTATCTGAGCAAGCAGTAGGTGCCTGAATGGCTCTGCAGAGTTAGGGGGCTGGGTGGGGAAAACTCGGTGACACCCAGCTATTTGTAACTTCCCCTTCTCTCATTGTTCTCCATATCCACTCCAACAGCAGGTCCTGTGTTAAGGTTTGAATATAGAATGTTCCCCAGAAAATCTCATGCACAGGCAATGCAGCAAGGTTTAGAGCTGAGGCAGGCTGGAGGGGGCAGGTCACTGGGGAACTGTATCTGTCCCAGTCCCTTCTCTCACTCTCTCTGCTTGCTTCTGCCTTAAGTTGAGTAGTTTTGTTTTGTTTTCTCAGAAATGCCTTGCAACCAAGATATTTCTGTTTTGAAGTTGGCCAACCATGGACTGGACATCTGAAACCATGAGACAAATAAACCTTTCCTCCTCTAAGTTGTTCTGTCGGGTATTGTGGTCATACACAAAAAAAGCTGACTAAAACATCCCATAAGTTCTCTCTCCAAAAAGCCTTGGAATCAGTTTCCTACAGAGCCTTCTTACTGTCATCCCGAACATAATCTAAGCCACCGCCAGCCTTTACCTGGACAATAATGATACCATTCTAACTATCTCTCTCATTTCACTGTTGCCTTGCTCTCTAATCTGTTCTCTATACAAGATGGAGTGGTGTTTGGAAAGTCATAAATCAGATCATGTCTGCCTAAAACTCTCTAATAGTTTCCCATTGCACCTAAAATCACACCCTCAGATCTTCCAATGGCCTGCAGGGCCACCCTCCATCTGCGGACTGCCTTGGATTCTGGCCACATCTGCACCGCATTCTCTTCATTGTGTTTTATCTGCAGTAGCCTGTGGACAGCTCCCAGGACCTCTGTGTTCTTCCTACCTCCGGGTCTCTCCTTCTTCCTTTTTCCTGCCTGGAACACTGTTCCACCTCTCCTTCCCATGGCTGGTTTATCCTTACCTTGGCCACCTCCTTGGCAAGCCTGCCCCTCACCTCCTTTTTCTTTTCTTTCTCTCTCCCTCTCCCTCTCCTTCCCACCTTTCTTTCCTTCTCTTTTCATTTATTTTTATTTTCATTTTGAAGTGCTAGGGATTCACCCCCAGGCTTCATACATGCTAGGTCAGCACCCTCCCAGTGAGCTGCACCCCCAGGCCCCCGACCTCCTTTCTAAAGAAGCTTCTCTTCACACTTCTGTCCTTCCCTATTGAAGCTTCTGTTTATTTCCTTCATAGACTTGACCTCGAGCCACATGTTATTCATTTGTTCATGTTTCTCTTTGCCATTGCAGTGTAAGCTTTATGGGGGCAGGGAGACTGAGTTGTGTTTCTTCATGGCTCTCTCTTAGGCTCATTAGTGTGTGGCACATTATAGGTACTCAATTAAAAATCATTGTAGAACAAACGCAGCTAAGCTGGGCCAGCATGGTGGAGGGTCAAGAGGAGTGTTGAAGTCCTAACTCCCAGTGCCTCAGAATATGACTTTACTTGGCAATAGGTTCTTTGCAGATGTAGCTCATGGAGAGGAGCTCTAGTTCAATTAACTGGTTTCCTTATAAAATGAGAAAATCTGGACACAGACAAGTACAGAGGGAGAATCACGTGGAGACTAATGGGGAGAACATCGTGTGAAGGTTGGAATTATGCTGAACCAAGCCAAGGAATATGTGGGTCTACCACACCTAGAGAAGGCCTGGAAAGAACCACCCCAGCAGGTTACAGGGAAACATGGTTCTGCTGCTACCTTTACTTTGGACTTCCATCCTACAGACTTTGAGACAATACATTTCTGTTCTTCTAAGCTACCTCATTTGTAAAACTTTGTCATGGCAGCCCTAGAAAACTAATACAGAGGTGGGGTGCCCTTGGTAGGCCTCAGGTACCAAAGACTCTCTCCAAGTATTTTAGATGGTAAATGGAGCTTTGTGGCCTGGACTGCGATTGCACTAAGTCAAGCCAAGATCAGAAAATGCCCGGATGAAACTGCAAGTGATAGACACTAATGAATCCAATGAAGTGTTCCGGAAAAACACAAGGCCGGCCACTGAGAATTATGAGTCCAGCATTATGGAGAATGGTGCCTTTGGGGGAGAAAGAAATCATTTCTTACTCTACACAGAATGGGGTTTTGAGTGTAGGAGAAGTCAGAAAAGCACTCAAAACTGAATGAGTTATCAATCACACACTACCTCTGTTTCAGAAGTAGACATCATAAAGGAAAAGGCTGGGGGTGCACTTTGAGTTTCGGAGCAGCACTTAGAATGTCAGAAGCAATTGTGGAATTGGAAATTTAAAGGTTATTAGGCAGGGTAAATTAACAAATTACAGGAGGAAAATGACCTGCTTCCATCTTCTGACCTTTAATTAGCCATGAAGAGAAAATGTTTGAGAAATTCACATGTCACTCCCACCAACCTGGAACTGTTCAAAACTCCCTATGAATAGGGCTATTTGTGAGGAGAGGTACCAAATGATGACAGTTTACAAAGTTGATGGGATGGATCAAAATTTATGTGATTTGAGTCCACGATAAGAAAATATTCACATGCATAAGTCATTCTAATGAGCACTGCTGGGAATTATAGACACATGTTTTTATGCAAGAAGCTTTGAATCCATCCAAAACTAGAAGACATTAGGAGCAGAACCATTAAACCCAAATGATTTTGCTTACCTTTCAATGAATGCAATCCAATCAACTTTTTCCTGCTCTTTCATTATCAGCTCTAAGTATAATACAAAGGGTTTTACTTTGGCTTTTGTTTTCGAATTCAATGCTTTTCATTGGCTTGAAGTGAATAATTGAGGCCCTGTAAAAGCAAAAGAATCTAATTTAGCTGAAACTAAGAAACTTTGAGTTTTGTTCCTACAACCTCACCCTGATTCTGTTTCTGTTAGGTTGCCTTTTTAAAAAATGCCATACTTAGCTCTGTGCCTTGGCACAGTCTGTAATCCCAGTACTTGGGAAGCTGATACAGGAGGATCATATGTTTAAGGCCAGGCTCAGAAACTTAGTGAGCCCCTATTTCAAAATAAAAATAAAAAGAGCTTGGGGTGCCCATTCCCAACAAGCTCCCTACTTTGACTCATGGATAAAGGCCTCACCTGAGATGAGAGCAGAGGAGTGGAAGGAAGAAGTGAAATATAAGAGTGGAAGAGGAACGATAACGTCTCATTAGTTCAAGTGATTTATAAATGAGAGTTGCAAAGCTTTGCTCTGACCAAGAAAAACCAAACAACACACACACACACACACACACACACAAACAAAATCCCAGCCCTCCCTTCCAAGAACCATCCTCAGAGAGAAATAAACTTTATTAATAGTCAAGCTTAAGTAGGGTCCTGGAGTCAGCACCTACACACAAACAAGGGTCGTAATGTTAGTGCTTTTTCCTTCAACACCTAAGTTGTTTTGTATCCTTTTTATTTAACTATATTTCCCCATTCCCTACCCCCCAAATAAAAGCATAAGCATGGTTACTTTTTTGAGTAGGGAACAAATACAAGAATAAAAACTTTCATTTGGGAAAAAATAAGATGGCAAGGTATAAAAATGGCACGAACTACATACAGCCAAAGGCATTTAGGAGACATAAACAAAGTTCACTAGGAATTTTTGGCCAGCAAAGGCATTAAAATAAAGGAAAGAATGGCAAGAAAGAGGAATGGCTGAGGAAATGACAGCCTGCTCTGCTGCTGTGTTCTGTCATAGACTGGAGGAAAGGAAGCCCTCACTCACAGCAATGAATGCAAATTGTGGCCTCATAGCGGCCAATCTTACTAAAAGATCTTTCCCATTCACCTAATAGGCATTAGCCAGAGCAAACCTTGTGCATTAGGAGTTGTCAGAGTTACAGCTGTCGGTGTTGTTGATGTCCCAAGTACAGGACTCTGGAGCCCTGGATCAGTAGGAGGCTGGAGCCCAAATGGACAGCTGTCAACAGCCAATTGTTACACACTCAGCAATTTTGCCTGTGATCGTTAAACACTGGCATTATTAAAAACCAAATTGCATAAACCATCAATTAAATAAATTGTATTAAAACAAAGCCATAGCTGGGCATGGTGGTGCACGCTTGGAATCCCAGTACCTGGGAAGCTGAGCCCTGGGGATCCGGGTTTGCAGCTAGGCTCAACTATTTAGTGAGGCCCTCCTCAACTTAGTAAGATGCTGTTTCAAAATAAAGAATAAAAAATAGAACTGAGGGCATAGCCTGGAGCTAGAATGCCCCTGGGTTCAATTCCCAGTACCTCAAAAAACAGAAAACAAAAAAACAAAGCCATAAATGCTCAAAACTTTTCACTTTCTAATTATTTTGCCATGGACTGCGTTCTTAAGATTACTTACATCTATTTTATCTGTGTAGTGAAAATCTTATGTAAAGATGTGCTACTATTCATCTCTTCTCAGCTCTACATTCAATGACTTCACATTAGTATCTCAAAATCGGTCATGGTAGTAGTGATTATACCATGAAAATAGCCAGGCCTACAAATTGAGATTTTCCATTTTGTTTTTGTTTTTTCCTCAGAGAGCCAGCTGTTGAACATTGTTCAGCACACCGTGGCCTGAAATCACCAGCCGAGAGCTTCTGTGTTCTGTAATACCGTGGACTCAATCTTTTACACACCATTCACATTATTCTACTGTATTTTCCCAAAGCTGAGTTCAGCCTTGGATTTCTGGAGCCCCAGTATGAGTGTGGGAAAGGCATTTCCTATCTTCCTGATCTTTCTGAGGACTCAAGTACACACATGATGCTAAAGTGGGTTGTGTGAGAGAGTGACACCATGTTGTCTCAGGAAGTCCCCCACTCTGAGCCTGGTGGTTGCCCCGAACCACACCATGTCTATCTCTTCTCTTAGATCAAATTCTTTACAGGGGCTCCTCAGTCCCTTCTATTCATGTTTTGCTGCCACCAACTCTCAAGTTCCTGAGAACTACAGGTGAAGTGAGGGTGTCCTAGTCCACTTTTCTATCACTGTGGCAAAAATACCCAACATGAACAGCATAGAGGATAGAAGGTTTATTTGGGCTCAGTGTTTCAGGGGTATACTCTGATGTCAACCCCAACGCTGACATCATGGCAGCACTGTGTGTGGCAGAGGATAGTAGCTCATCTGATGGCAGCTGGAACAGAGGGGGAGGAAAAGAGAGGGGGGGCGGGGAATGACCGGGAATAGATAAAGGCCACACCCCCAGTGATCTAACTCATCTAGCAATGCCCCACCTGCCTAAATTATCAACCAGTAAATACATTCAAATTATTAATTATTAATTAATTATTCCATTACTTCACCTCTGAATATTGTTGCATTGGGAACATACTTTCAACACTTGAGTCTTTGGGGAGGCATTTCAAACCCAACCATAACAGAGAGTCTGGGCTACAATGATACCAGCTGGGACAGAAAAGAAAAGAACAAACCAGGATGGATCTGAGAGAGAAGGAGGACATGATTATTCTTTGTATCTAATTAGTTGTAGACAATGAAAGAGAAGATGGAATCAAAGACAGTTTAGGTTAATGTCTTTGACCCCACTGGGTTCAGGACTAGAGCTTTCGGGCTTACAAAGAAGAAACTGTTCCAGGGACTCATACTTGAGGAGAGTTCAACATCTCCACTTGCGACCCTATCATTCAGAGGTGGCAATGGTCGCACTGGGGAGGTGACTACATGGGTATGGAAGGCTTCCTAAAAATTGAAATACTCAATAAATGTTAGTGGACTGGGATGTATCTCAGTGGAGGAGCATGCACTTAGCATTATAAAATTGATTTCATCCCCAACACCAAAAAGAAAGAAAGAAAGAGAGAGAGAGAGGAAAGAAGGAAGGAAGGAAGGAAGGAAGGAAGGAAGGAAGGAAGGAAGGAAGGAAGGAAGGAAATAAACTAGTACTATAGGGAGAATTTAAAACTCCATTGGGCCCCATGGTGTTTCTTTTGCTCTTTAACTTACTTCACCGTCTCTAGCACTGGGCAGTGCCGGCTAGGGCCTCATCCTTGAGATGTCCTCACTAACTTCTGCACCAGTGAGGTTGAAGAAGGGAGAAAGAGGTTGGAGTGGGATGGATTTCTTCATTCTAAGGAAATAGGCTCCCAGGGGCTGTGATTCAGGGCTGGAGGAGGGGGCTGGCAAGTCTGAAATCTGTAGGACAGTCCAGCAGACTGGAAGGTTAGATTTCTCTGTTGCAGTTTTGAGGCAGAGTTCCTTCAAGAAACCTCAGACTTCAATCTGATGGCCTTCGACTGATTGAAAGAGGCCCATCCATGGAATCAAAGCTAATTACCTTCACTTAAAGCCAATTCATTGTCAATGCTACAAAATATCTCCAAGGCAACATCTAGACTCTTGTTTTAGGCACCATAACCTAGCCAAGTCGACACAGACTTAAATCTCACTTCTAAGCTTCTAGGCAGAGCTTCCCTCCAGGCTGCTTGGGTCCTTCCTCACAACTTGCTTTCCAGCCTCGCCTCTCAGTGCATACCTTTAAAAGTTGGTATTTCCCAGCATTTATATGAGTTTAGGGGTACAGTTTTTTGGAGTTAAGTTTGGTCTTGTTTTTGTTTTTTGGTACTGGGGATTGAACACATTGGCATTCCACCTATGAACTACACCCCCAGCCAAGCCTTTTAATTTTTTTTATTTTGAAACAGTGCCTCGCTAAGTTGCTGGTCTCAAACCTGCAACCCTCCTGTCTCAGCTTCCTAAGTACTGGGATTATAAGTGTGCACTATCCTGCCAGGCTAAAAAGAAGTTTTACAAGTGTGTGAGCAGAGATAAAATTGCAAAAATGATCTAAAATCTTAAAATAAATTGTGAGACTTAAGTCATGGTATTACTTTTTCTGAGGCAATATAACAATAGCAAAATTTTCATCAGGATAAAAAATCAAAATAAGGAGGAATCAAAGATACACTCTGTGATCCTTTAAGCCCTTTGGACACCATCTACTTAGATTTTCCAAAGTTTCATCTTCAGCAATATTTCTTGGGAGTTCCATTTGTTATCGGATTTCAATGACACCAGTATACCAGTGTGTCCCAAATGGCTTCCCAGAAAGCACTAGTTTCCATGTTCAAGTAAGTTTGAGAAGCACCAGCTGTACCCCTCTCGTTCTTGGAGACTCCCAGTAGACATGACCAAAACAGAGACTTTGTGCAGCACTGCAGTAGCAGTCTGCAAAACATCGTCTGGGAAACACGTAAACCTAAATTCTGAGCTCAGGCCCCTCTCTCAAGTTTCAGAACAGTGTTTCTGATGGCTTACTGTTACACTGCGATGTTCCATGGCAATTAAAACTTGGTATGATCAAAACTAATGTTTTGCCTGTTCCAATGCTACTTCCCTTCTTATGCCCCTTTTTCCAGTAGTTTTTGTTGCTTTCTGTAGTTGATCTTTCTGTTGTACGAAAAATAGACTTGGGAGACCACTTGGCCCTGTCTCTCCCCTCATTTCTTCACGCTTATCAGTTTACTTTCCCTAGATCCGATGAGTCTCCCTTTTTAGACTATGCCTAACTGTCCCTCTGTGCATGCAGTTCCTGCCTCAGCCCTATCCCACCATTTGTCCTTGATCTGGAAAGTTCTCTCCCCAACACACACGCAGACACACACACACACACACACACACACACACACACACACACACTGCCTGTATTGCTTCCAAGGACCTCCCTGCCTCCACCGAATGGATGATTCTAAAACCCAGAACAATAACGTTACTCTCCTGCTCAACACCAGTAAGCTGCCTACAGATAAAATCCAACTCCGTTCAGATGGTATTCCACATTTAACTTGAGATTAGGAGCTAAAGTTTTCCTGGTTTTCTGAGTGAGTAAAGGAAAGTCCTCACTCTTCTTGGTGTGGTAGGAAGGTGTCTTTCTTGGATTTGAAAAGGCTCTGGAAGAACAGAAGTGAGGTTTGCGGAGCACAAGAGTAGCAGGCATTTGTTGATGTTTAAATTTTTTTTGGTCATTTGTTTTTGACCACAGGAAATTGAAAGCTGGCAGTTTGGGGACTCACTACACTAAACAGTCCGAATCAGACTCTTGATGGAGTTAAGAAAATGGAGTATTTGACACCATAACCACATTGAATTTCCCTCCATGTCAGGAAACGGGGAACAATTCCGGCTGCTCATTTTTTTTAAAAACAATCTTTTAAACACTTCTAATGATACAAGGTGTTTCTGTACTTTGAAAAATGTTTAAGAACAATACTTAAAATATCTCAATTTAAAACTGTCATCTTTGCCACCCTCGAGCAGTGGAATTAATATATTTGTCTATGCAAGGAAACAAAAATTCTGAAAAAAATATATCCTAGCCTATTCGTGGAGTTTCTCTCTAGGGAGAGTAAAATTTCATATTCTTCGGTTTATGTTTTCTAACACATCTATGATGAATATGGATTACTTTTAATAAAAAATGTGATTTAAAAAAACTCCCTGAAAAAATCTTAGCAGCCAGTCTTAGTCTACATTGTCCAAAATGACCTCAATTTACCTCTCTTCCATGTCCCTCACTTGTGTTTTTCTTCCAGAAAAAGAGCATGACAACTTTAAATAGTCAATAGTGTACTTTTAGTGCCTACCCATGTGGTCTGGCATTTAACACATTTTCCAGAAGGTAGTACAACCCAGCCATGACAACAGCCCTTCTAAGAACACCCTGGCTCCACTGTGTCAGTTTAAAAGTGAAAAATGGCAAAAATGGCTTAACCTCAAGTGTATAAAGGACACATGCTATGGTGTGTACAAAAATAATTAAAGACTTTGCATTAAAGCTAAGCTTACATTTATTTTGATTTATTTGTATGGTAACCCATTCTAATATCCTAGATATTTTATGAATGTGTGATGGACTTTCTCCTTTTTTCTCATAAGTGATCTTGCTGTGGCTAGATGCTTGATGATTATTAACTTTTTCATTATTTTCAAATAAATCTTAAGTGGAAGTACATAAAGTATTAGTTATTCTTAACCTTACTCAGAGCAAGTGAGTGGAGCGTCTTTACTTACTTGTTTTCATGCTTTTATTTAAAAAGTATGTTTGCTTTCAATATACTAGAACAGAAATAATTTTGAATGCATTATACATAACTTTTAAGACTTTATATTCACTCAAGAATTAATTTCAAAATCAAGCTTAGCTGAGTGTGGCAGTGCACACTTGTAATCCCAGTATCTAGAAGGCTGAGACAGGAGGATCGCAGGTTTGCGGCCAGCCTCAGCAATTTGTTGAGGCTCTTAGCAACATAGTGAGACCCTGTTTCCAAATTAAAAATAAAATAAGGCTAGAGGTGTAGTTCAGAAGTAGAACACCCGTGAGTTTAATCTCTAGCACCACACACACACACACACACACACACACACACACACACACACATCAAGTAAGCTCCCATAATACTGATTCTAATATCTGAGAGGAGAAAAAATCCACTTATCTACTTAAGTCAAGTTGACTGAATATATTCCTACTTCATTATGTTGAATAATGAATTTTCAAACTGTAAAATGAAAGCTTTAAAAGTATAAAATAGACTTCCGGGAAGATGGCGACGGAGTGAGACACGTCTCAAGAGCCGCTGTGAGCTCGATTCAAAGCAGTCGTGGATCCAGTTTTTTGAAAGAAGAAAAAAAGCAACAAAAAGGTGGAAAACGCTGCGAAAACTGGAATACAGCTGAGCAGAACCCGGAAGGCCGACCAGGGAGAGCAAAGAAGCCCGTCTCCGCGGCCCCGGCGCCACGCCGCCAGGCATAAGCCGCCACTGAGCTGGCCCCGGCGTGGAGTCTACTAAGAAAG
>PVLC010037062.1:0-15462 GCA_004027655.1 Graphiurus murinus | reverse complement strand
TGCTGTTCGGCCTGTTCCACCTCCTGGACAGCTGGGGGCGCAGTCGGACAATGATGGTTTGGATAGCTGAGAGGAGGATGGTTGAGAGGCGCTGGCAGCTAAGATGGTGGCAGCCACACGCTGGGTCCCCCAAATCTCCCGATCTCCACCCAGGCGCTCCAAGTTCACGCCCAGGCTTCAAGCACTCCCTCTCTTCCCCTAGTCAAGAGGCTGGGCTCCCGGCCAATCTGCTTCAGGCTCACTTTTCCATCCCTGGAGGCTGACCTGCCTGCTCGGCCTTCCCAGGTTGCTGAGGGGCGCAGGCTGGTGATAGTCTGGCCAGATGACAGGTAGCTGGTTGGGAAGGGCTAGCAGGGGGGATGGTGGGCCGCCACTTCACGGCCTGCCGGCTCCGCTGACTCGTCCTGCCCCTCCCGGACTCAGCCCCTCCGCTCCCGCCTCACGCCCAGGCCTCCGCCAAGAAGCTGCGTCCCACTTCAGGCTCTGGGCGGTCACAGTTCTGCACTGAGGCGATGCGCCGGGACAGACCCCAGACCCTCGGGTGCCCACGCTGAATGCCCCACGGTTCTGGTCTCAGCCTGGGTGCGGCGCAGGGTGCCAGGGGTGCTGTGTCCCGGGGCCCGTCGTTCCCAGCGTCTGGGTGGCCCCCAAGGCTACTAGTCCTGCCCTTCCACAGCCTACCTCCTCGGCGCAGAGCCCGGCTGCTGCCTGCCCCGGCAGAGCCGGGCCGGCGGGGGTCTGAGCGGAGCGCGGAGCGCGGATCGCTGCGCTATGGCGTCTTTTCTTGTCCCCGCTCTGCTTTCTTGATCTTCTTTATTTGTTTGTGGTTCAAATTTTGCTTTTTTCCTTCTGTTGAAAAGATCTTTTTATGGTAAATTTAGATCCAAATCAAGGCGTTTGTGAAAAGACGGTTCACTCAGTCGCCATCTTGGATCTTCTCCCCTTAATTCCTTGTTTATGCTTGGTTTCCCTGCATAGTGCTTTACATGGTTAAAATATCATCATCTATCACACTAGTCTCTCTTGCTACCCTTCAGATTATTTTACCAATAAAAAAAAAAAAAAAAAACTTGCATTGGTTTTGATTTCTTTCCTACAAGAAAAGGGATAAGAGGGAAAAGGTTTTGTTTGCTCTTACTTCCATTAGTGTATTTAGTAATTAGCCTCAAAGAAGAAAAATAGTTAAAAAAAAAAAAAGGTGCAACCAATAAATCAATTTATCTATTCACCTTCACTTTTTCTGACTATCTTAATAGGCTGTATCTGTAGTACAAAACATTGTGAATTGGATATTGGATTAGAGTAAAATGAATCTAGCAGCATATCATCAATATGTAAAAACATACACTAAATTTCATGAAAGAAAAATCAAAATTTTCAAATAATACTAAAAAAATGATCAAATGAAATTCTGCTACTGCGGTCAACAATGAATTTGGATGTAAAATGTATAATGCATTGGTCATCTCTAAGCAAATTGTTGAGATACTAATTAGCTCTATAAATATACACAGTAATGACTGTGTTTATCTCTAATTTTCATGAATTGGTCATCCAAACAAAAGATCTATCTGGACTGTTTTGTTTCTTAATATGTAAACTTGAAGTTCTGTGTCTTCCAGTTATGCCTAATGACAGTTCCTAGAGTTGTAAAGTACATGAGTAAATTGTAAAATAATCTAATTTAGTAAGAATTTAAAAACCATGTTTTAAAAGAATGGCTTGACCAGACACAAAAAGACCACATAGTGTACTATTGTTTCATTTATATGAAACTTCTAGAAAAGGCAAATTTAGAGAGACAGAAAGTAGATTAGTGGTTGCCTGGGGTTGAGGTGGAACTAGAATTAACTGTAAATAGGCAAAAGAGCTCTTACTAGGGTCACAGGGAATAGTCTAAAATAGGATTGTGGTGATGGTTACAGAGTGCAAATTTACTAAAAATTTTGAAATATATATCTGTGTGTATGTAAATACACTTATATAAAAGAGTGTCTTGATTAAAACGTTATTTCAGTGACTGTTTGGTAAAAGCTACTTAGTTTAAACATTTTATTAAATCTGCCATTTTTCTATCCTTAGAGGATAAAAGAAGCAAATTCTGGACATTTGATGTGCTTTTCCACATTTGGGAAGGATGTGCATGCCTCATCCTCCAATTTTAGTCACTTTCCTAGACACATCAGATAATTACAATGACCCATATATTCTCTGGAAGTACATTATGTAAAAATTATGCATCAATCCTTTGCTCCACAGCTCTGTATCCTCAGAACATATCATGGTATTTTTTTATACATATAGTATACACTCCATAACTATCTGTAGAGTAAATAAATTGAAAACTACATAAATGTATGGCTCCAAAATAACATTGTCGATTCTATAGCAGAATTTCCCATAAACGTAGTAAGCTGTACTAAGTAATTCATAGCCTGCTGTCATTTGAGTATTTTATAGCTGTTTAAGATTAATGCACAACTCAAATATTTTTAATCAAATATAATTTTATTTGTGTACTAAATGCTATGAAATATTTTCTTTCTCAACAATTGAATGCTGCCCCAGGGCACAGGAGGTAAAAGTAAGCAGGTTACAACAATTTACTAGTCTACAATGAAAACTCTTCTTGTAATCATAGAAAGAAGGAGTTATGGCACATTCTGTCTTATTCACAAAATAATGTTGAAAAGATATACTTGCAATTCAGCATTTGGCAGTGGACTTTGTTCAGGAATAAAAATCAATAAAAGTCAGGGTACATTAAGGAATCGATGGATAAAATAAAGGCTTTTTAGTATACAAAAGGATCCAAGCTTTCTAATTTGAGTATGACTTATGATAGTCAATACTGTAGAACTAAAATGTATATTTAAGTTAGTCGTAGAGTGCTACTTTCATAGTCCTTTTCTTCCCCCCAGGTGTTCCTGCAGAGGTGTCAGGGATAATTAACTGCCATTTTTCTCAGTATGTTAAAATCTGCAATGAATCAAAAACCTTTGCGTGAGTGACCTTAGAAAATGGCAACACTTTGTTATGGAACACACTCTTACTCCTCTTACTTAACATTCAGAGCAGTTTCCCCAGAATTTATTATGCATAACTATTAGGCAATTGGTTTTTCTCACCATATACCAACTTTAAATCCACTGATGTATACAAACATACATATATCTGTGTACCCAGTCACACCCACATAGGAATATGAACATACAAGAATACATGTACTCCAATCATAGCTATAAATATAATTTATTAAAATTTCAGTGTTATGTTTAAAATAATTCCTGCTACTTTGGAACACAATTTTTTTATTATTATTTCAACCTTTAAAAAAGGGAATCGCATGAGGAAATTATGATTCTGATTTATACTTGGCCATAAAGTTGTATTAAGTAAAGGACAAAGATTTTCTTTTCATTTAAGGTATCTTAGTGAAAACTAAGGTGTCATCCTGAGACCACTGAACTATATCTATAACAAGGAATCTACTTGAAAATTTTCTTCTGCAAGCAGCCTCCTATTGTAAGCTCAGTGCTCAGCTTCTTAGCATCCTGTCTGGGCAGGCTGCTATAAAATAGTTTGTAGCTGCTTTTTGTACCTTTGATCCTAGGGCAAGAAGCAAAGAGTTCCTAAAGCCAAGATCCAGCCTCTTGTTTTCAATCAAGTCCTGCCTCAGAGGCCAAATGTGTGGAGTTCTTGTGATCGGAACCACAAAACACTTGCCATGTTTGTGTGTGTGTGTGTGTGTGTGTGTGTGTGTGTGTGTGTGTTTCGTGTGTGTGTGTGTGTGTGTGTGTTACCTTGGAAACATGTTAGCAGTTTCCAGTGGGTCCTGTGCTTTCGTTTAAGGAAGATTGTGTTGCTAGTACTTCCATGACCAAGTCACCAGGTACCTAAACAAGACTTTCTTGGGACAGAGGTAATCTAAGACCTGATAGGAATTTGTACCTCCTTTCTATCCCTGATCGATTGAAATACACATAGGAGAGAACAATTAGCCCAGAAGACACCCTTTTTATGTCTTTAAGACATGATTTATTAATGAGATATTTTCTATTATTTTATTTGATAATTAATGTCTGTCTTCCCCATTACATCAGAAACTCCCTCAGGATAAAGCCAAATTGTTTCCTTTGTGTGTCAGCATATGCATATCATCTTAGCATAGTGTTTAAAGCATAGTTGAAAATTCATACTTGTTTGTTGAAATTAAAAAAGCAAAACTTACCTACTTGTTTAAATAGTCACTCAATTGACATTACTCACTTACAAACTAACAGACTCACTGGCTTATTTGATTACCTTTGCATCTATTTGATAGTATCTTTAACCTTAAACAACTCCCAACTTGTTTTGTAACACTCAAAATATGACTCTAATATAAAGACTTATTGTTTAAAGAATTTATTTGTTTGACTCAGTTTTAAAGAACTTCTTTTTGAGATTCTTGAGGAAAATTAAAAATTGATTTGTCTCAATCTTCTTAGAAATGGGCTCTACATCTCTAAAACTTTGATCAGTTGAAGCCAGCTGAAACCAGTCAGCTGAAGCAGTAAGTACTTAGAGTCAGCTTCCTAGCCCAACCTGTGTGAAGCAGCCGCTCTTGGAAGGTGCATGCTCACATGGAAAATGGCCCATCTTTCCCTCTTTGCACAGCCCCTGGCTAGAATGGCCAAACTCAACACAAAGGGAGCATGGAGTAGGTGCACTCCCTGTGAAGATAGACAACTCCCTGTCTTGACTTTTGCCCAGGGGAAACATTGGCCCTCAAATCTGAGGACTGTTGTCCTGAGAATTTATTTGGCATTTGTAAAGTATCAACAGGATCCCCAGGACTGAGGAAAGCATAAGAGGCAACAAGCTTCACTTTCCCACTGGGCATAGAGTTGAGGTAATTATGGTTCTGGGTTTTGTGCATGTTTGGAATTTAAAACTGTTGCTTTGTCAGTGTGTTGATTTTATGGTCAGTCTCAGGAGTGAGTAGATTTCAAAAACTTAGGCAGTTAAGAGGAGAGTTGGCTGACTGTTAGGAGGATCTGTGTAATAGTGGTATCCATCCCACAAGATGGTTCTGAAAGCAAGGTTATAATTGACTTAAGCCATTTTCTGCTGCCTGTTCTTTTAAATATGTGGCTGGAATGCCTATTCTGGTCTCTTAGCTCCAATACTCTGTAAGTCATGCAGCATAGGCCAACACAAAGAAGGTATTGTACTTCATCACTTGCCTGTGTTTTCCTGTAAGATCAAAAGTGAAAGCTATTTCCATTTGAATTGGAAATATGCAGTAAACATTTTTGATAGAACTTTTAAGATTTCTCTGTGCATTGTAAGGAAGGTAAAAAGTAAAATTGAATTGTGTCTCCTTAAGGCAGTAAAAAATGGAATGGGAAGTAATTTTTTTTTTTTTTGCAAGTGTCATAGGCTAATATCAAAGAGACCATCAAACTGTTCAGTCCCATAAAAGATGATGCTTGGAGAAGGGAAATATGATTTAGGAACAGAGTAAAACCTTACAGACTGAGATTTTGTGATATTTTCAACAAGGGCTTGCCTGAAGTTTAGCTTAGAATGATTTATAAAGAAAAAAATGTAAATCAACTCATTGGGTGAAAATATTTACAGAGGGCATTCATGTGACTTTAAATGATGTAGTGATTCCAACATCTCGGAAATACATTAGAATCACCAGTGCTCATGATAGCACTTAACATGTAAAAGTTAACCATTCCTAACAGAGTCTACTAAGATGTTGTTGTATAATACAAATCTATAAATAAATGTAAAATCATACATTCAATCACCTCAAAATATAGTAAAACCATGGATTTACATCAGAGGTTTGCATTTTGTATCTGCCACACTCTCTCTTCTCCTCTTTGTTTATAGGTCTTGGCAATAGTTTTAGGCACAAAGCAGAATAAACTGGGAGCCACTGGTTTAACTTAATCTATTTTTCTTCATTACAGAGAGCCAGCCAGTCACATCATGATATGCCATTGAGAAATGACTAGATAAGGCAGAGTCATAAGGATATGGAGCTGCATCATTTGTGTGGTCTTTCATATGGATTTAGGACTAATTATATACGGGATCTGCATCTGGAATGAGTCCTGGGAGAATGAACATGGCTGTCGGAGGTGGGGCTTTGGAAGCAAAGCAACCAGACATGACTAGGAAGATGAATGTGGAGGTTTCAGGATCCAGGAAGCCCATCCAGATACCTGGGGGGTCTTCATTCTGTATCATTGGCATGATGAGGAAAGGAGGGGTCGGCATAGCAGAACTGACCTGGGGGATGTGAAGTGACCTAGAGTTGGTGTTTGGAAAGTGGGAGGTTCATGCTGTTGGCCATGCAGAGATGAGAGACAGGCAGCAAGATGGGCTTTGATGGCTTCAGTGGTGTCCAGGAAGACTTTTCTGACGTCTCTAGAACATGAGTCACACCTTCCATTAGGTACTTGGTCTCTGTGAGATCACCAAGGCCCCCTCAGTAGAGTCTGAAAACCCCCAGGAATAATGAGATATGCTCTACATGCCCAGCCAGGGGCCGGACAGGTGACTGAGGTGTGTGCGATATGTTAGGAGAATTAGGTGACTCAGAGTGGGGTATTCGGACCTCTTTCTTCCTTAGGTGTCATTTTCAGTCTGAATTTTCATTTCTGATATTACTTAAAAATAAAGAATCTTTTCGTAGATTTTCTCACAAGCACTGGCCTGAAGAGATTAAAATGAGCTCATCATTGTTTTGAACAAAAAAAATCTAAAATACTCAACCTAATAAAAGTTAAAATATATATATAGATATAGATATACAATATATATAATATATAATAATATATAATATATATAATATATAATAGATAGATAGATAGATAGATAGATAGATAGATAGATAGATAGATGTCTTACATTCTCACTGGTGTGACCCAAAATACCTGACAACCAAAATTTATAGGAAGGAAGATTTACTTTCTCACAGTTCTGGAGGTTTCAGTCCATGTAGGCAAGGTCATTTCGGTGGAGCTCAGGGCATGGTGGTGGAAAGCAAAGAGAGGAGTGGGGTGGCGGGGGCGGAGGGGTGAGAGAAAGAAGCAGGGAAGAGGGACATATGTAATTCCCTCAGCCATACTTCCAGTTACCTACCTCCTCCAGCCATACCCTATCTATCTTCATAACCACCCAATACATTCATTGATCCATCAATGGATTCATCTATTGATGAGATTAGAACCCTTATGATTCAATTATTTCACCTCCAAACATTTTGCATTGTTAATACATGAGCTCTTTTAGGGGACATTCTATATCCAAACTATATATATATATATATATATATATATATATATATATATATATATATATATATGGCATAAAAATGAAAATAAAAGTAGCTGGAGATGTAGCTCAGAGATAGAATACCCCTGGGTTCAATCTCTCTCTCTCTCTCTCTCTCTCTCTCTCTCATACACACACAACACACACAACACACACATACACACACACACACACACACATATTTTGTTCTTGACCAATACCAAAGACTTGTTACAAATTTAAAGAATCACATTATCACAATCAAGAATTTTATAACTGTTCACATGGGAGTTTCTATCTGGTTTTGAGAGGTGGAACTACTTTTCACTTTTATTTCTGAGAGGGACGGGATAGTGTATTTGCTATGGGGATGGTTAACAAGATAGGAGCTGGTAAGGGAAAATTGAAATAGGAATTCCCTGAGATAAGCTGGGCATAGTGGTACAGACCTGTAATTCCAGTACATAGGAGGCTGTGACAGGAGAATCACAGATTCGAGACCAGCCTTAGCAACTTAGCAAGACTCTCATCAATCTAGCGAGACTCTGTTTCAAAACAAAACAAAACAAAAAATAAGAAAAGAGCTGGGGATGTAGCTCAGAGGTAGAAGGCCCATGGATTCAACCCCAGTACCACAAAAAGAAGGAAGGAAGGAAGGAAGGAAGGAAGGAAGGAAGGAAGGAAGGAAGGGAGGGAGGGAGGGAAAAAGGAAGTCCTTGAGATGGTGAGGTTGTGCAAATGGGGGGGGGGATAAAAGGTAAGGTTTGAAATAGGTGCCTGTACTTTGAACACTGGGAATCTCAGAGGTCTCTCAGGTATTAAGGTGGGAAATGAGCAAAAAGTGGCAGTGTCACTTGCCTTTGGAATTGCCACAGGTTTTGCATCTGTTGGATGAATGGGCAGATACTCTGTTGAAGGTGTTCATACTCTGAAGTTGGAAGACATAACTTATTTTTTATTATCAGTAAAAATTAATTATATGAACCAATGAGAATTGAGAGACTTTGGTGGAGGGTAGAGGAATGTCATGTGGATTTGCCAAAATGAGGTTTATTCTCTTAATTTGTTATTTACTATAATATATTCTAAGAGGCTCTGAGTATGGAAAAATGTAGGCATATGATGGTCTCTAATGTATATTATGCATTATTGTTCCTTTCTGTAGGATTAGTTTTATTTTAAATTTAGCAAAATAACTAAGTACTTGTTTAAACATTTCCCTAACCTAAATCTATTTTTTAAAAGACTTTCTTTTCTAACGCCTAATGATGCTGGATCCCAGTATTACAGCTTTTTCTATCAGAGGTTATATCATAGACAAATCTCTGTAACATACTTGTAACCCAGAGCAATGGATCAATAGTGATGAAGAAAAAAATAACGGAGATTTCATCTATTTGGACAATATAATAGTATAAAATTTGACTACTGTTGTAAATTTTAAAGATTTAAGATTTAACTGAAAATCAAGACTTTGAAGGCTAAGATTTTCATGCATTGCTCTGTGGCAGCAGTCAGCTAGAATTAAGTTCCCTGCCCCATTCCACGGGACTCCCTGGCTCAGTGTGCATCCCTGTCCATCAGCTTTGCTCATTCTCATTCGCCCCAATGATATATGACTTGAAGCATCTGACAGCTTTGTATAAAAATGGCCAGAAATTATTGTCCCCTTTTTAGGTGCTAAGACTTAGCTTTGCAATACTTACCAAAAAAAAAATCCGCTATCTTTATTAGAATACAATGAAAAAAAATATAAATTGTGTATATTTAAGATCTACTATTTGATGTTTTGATACACCTGTTTGTTGTGAAATGATAATCATGACTAAGTGTCACATGGATACCTTTTAAAATTTTTTATAAAGGGTAAAATATCTACCTTCTTAAACAAACTTTAAGTGCACCTTGTAGCACAGAGCAGGTGGTAGCTGACAGTCTTGAGGTGGAGAGATGGAGGATGTTAGTCAAAAGCTACCAAATTTAATTTATGCAAGATGAATAAATTCTGGAGAACTAACATACAACACAGTGACTGCTGGCAATACTTACCAATGGACTATTTTTAAAGGCTGAATTAACTAATCATTCAGATAAATGATTTGAATAAGTGAATTTTAATATTTTAATATTACTTTAGTGTTATATTCTCTCTCTCTCTCTCTCTCTCTCTCTCTCTCTCTCTCTCGCTCTCTCTCTCTCTCTCTCTCTCTCCCTTTGCTTTTTAATTTCTTTCATTTTTTCCAATTAATAGATGTTGCTAACCAACTTGCTTCTCTACTGTTCAAAGAATTGGGGGATAATTAAAATAAACCTAATGATTACCTGGAGATTAATTATTGGGTCCTTTTCTTAAAAGATAGGTTTTTATACACTCTCAAAGGGATATGTTCTTAAAAAAACAAATAAGAAAAACACTTCTAACTAAAGACATTGTCCTAGTATCTTCTAATTAAAATTTTTATAAAATATATATGTTGTAAATACTAAAGATGATAAACATTTAGTGCAGAAAGAACAAATTTGAGTAGCTTAATGGAAAACAACAGAAACCATATATCAAGCAAATCAGCCACAGTTTACAAACATAAAAATATTTTACAAAGGATTGCTAATTCTTTATAAAAATATTTTTTCTGAGTTCTCCCTTTTTCAAGAAAGACTTGGAAATAGTGTTTTAAAATTTGTAAGACACAGCCACATATATCATATTATTTTATTTTAAAAACAGCTTTGTATAAAAATGGCAAGAAATTATTGTCCCCTTTTTAGAAGTGAAGAAACTGACGGATATGCTTTGAATCCCTAGCTGAAATCACACAACTAGTTAGTTGTGGAGCCAGTCCTCGAACACATTATTCTGACTTCCAGTTCAGAGGTCTTTCAACTGAACTATCCAGGCCCTCAAATTTCCAATCAAATCTTTTCCAAAGTAACACAGAAATAAAATGTCTAGTCCCAAAGGTGCTATAATGCTAAAATGTGAGATGCGATTTAAATTAATTGTCATGTTCTGTGGTAAAGACATGAAAATATTATTCAAGCTTAACCTTTGAGACACATTCAAATAAACTCAGCCAACTACTTGGGGAAAATTTTGCAAAACTTCTCCATGGAAGGTGAATCAAACTTAGCCAAAACCATCAGCAATGTCCTCTTATTGTTTAAAGTGGAAGCCATACCATGGTGGTACTTTCTAGGCCACTTCTCAGGACCTGTTTCTGTGTCATTCTGATATGCAGTACTGGTTTGCCAAGAAATTTTTAGATATATCCACTTTTTAATTGTTTAAACAAATGGATGAAAACAAGTTTTGTGCAGACTAGCAGTCTCTTTAGGTTTCCTGGTTCTAATGTCTTTTATGGATTGACTGGTATAAATGAACAGTGGCCACAAAAATGTATTGCAACTCTTCCCCTCTTGTAGGATTTTAAGATCTATGTTGTCTAATAAAGTGGGGAGAGTTTGTCCTCTGAGATCAGACATTTCTAGAGTAAAAACCTGGCTTTCTATTTTTCAGC
Organism: Graphiurus murinus; assembly: GCA_004027655.1. Classification (NCBI taxonomy): domain Eukaryota; kingdom Metazoa; phylum Chordata; class Mammalia; order Rodentia; family Gliridae; genus Graphiurus; species Graphiurus murinus. The sequence goes on along the minus strand of PVLC010037062.1, from coordinate 4,627 downwards.
TATGCAAGTAAGTTGATCAATCTTTTTAAGCCTCTTTCATGCATTCATTTATTTGAAAATATTTATTAAATGTATACTATATGTTTTGAAATATGTGAGGGGCTAAAGTTATAGCAGTAAACAAAGAAAACAAAAATATCTCTCCTCATGGAAATTATTTAGTGTTTCAATATCATTGGATAGGAAATATACATACTAGCAAATTATACTTACTAGATACTTCCTATGACTTAATAAAATTATCTTTGACCTAGATATATATGTTCAAATCTCTGCTTTAATCAGTTTAGAAAATAAATTCAATTCCAAAATACACTCCTATGCAATTAAGCTATGGTCTTTACTGATTTGTAGAAAGTAAAATAAATGGAAAAAACCCAGATAGGGTCCAGCAAAGGGAAATACAGAGATTAAGAACATTCATTCAGCCTGCCCTTCTCTCCCTCTCTTCATCCATCTTGCTCTCTCTTTCTTATTTTTTACCTTTTTGCTTTAAAGTCACTTTAGATTTAGATGAGAACAAGCAAAGTTAGTGCATTTTTAGTATATCCTACACCCAGCTTCCCCTAATGTTGATATTAATAAAATAATAAACCCAGCTGGGCATGGTGGCGCACGCTTATAATCCCAGCACTTGGGAGGCTGAGACCGGAGGATCTGGGTTCGAGACCAGCCTCAGCTACCTAGTGAGGCACTCTGCAACTTAGTGAGACTCTGTTTCAAAATAAAGAATAAAAAATGGGGCTGGGGGTCTAGCTCAGAGGTAGAATGCCCCCGAGTTCAACCCCCAGTACTGCAAAAAAAAAAAAAAAAAAAAATAATAATAATAATAATAATAAACCCAAGAAATTCTGATTAAATGTGTTAACTAATCTATAGATGTTACAGTAAGGAGTAGTTTTGTTTTGCTTTTCATTAGTGTTTTGTTCCAAGACCCACTAGTCTTTTCACTAGTCTTTTATTACAAGACCCACTTCAGAATCAATACATTTAGTTGTCACTTTCTGTGTTTACTTCAGGCTGTGTCAGCTCATCAGCATTTGTTTTCCATGACCTTGATACATTTGAAGAACACTGGTCTGGCAGATATACCTCAATTTGGCTTTGTTTGATGCTCTCTCTTTCTCTCATGATCAGATTGGGTTTGTACATTTTGGCAAGAAAAGCACAGAAAGGATGTAATCTCTGTACAAATATAAACAAGTACAAAATGGCAATTAACGTTTTATTTCTGGTGATGCTGACCATGATCTCCTGGTTAAGATATTGTAAATAGCTTGGCGAAGATACTTTGAACTATGCAAATACGCCATTTATCCTCAAACTCTTATCCACTTAATTTAAGCATCCATTAGTAAATCTTCCTTACAATAATTTTTAGGTTCTAATGGTGATAATTCTGTTTGTCTCTCTCTTTTTTTTTATTAGTTTAAAACAGAATCTCATTAAGTTGCCAAGGGCCTCGCCAACTTGCTGAGGTTGACCTCAAACCTGTGGTGCTCCTGTCTCAGCCTCCTTGAACTCAGGGACTTTTTTTTTTTTTGCAGTTCTGGGGATTAAACTCAGAGGCATTCTACCTCCAAGCTACACCCCTAGCCCTATTTTTTTTTTTTTTTCGGTACTGGGGATTGAACTCAGGGGCATTCTACCTCCGAGCTACACCCCCAGCCCCTTTTTATTCTTTATTTTGAAACAGAGTCTCACTGAGTTGCGGAGTGCCTCACTAGGTAGCTGAGGCTGGCCGCGAACCTGGATCCTCCGGTCTCAGCCTCCCGAATGCTGGGATTACAAGCGTGCACCACCACGCCTGGCTTTAAGGACTTTTAATGTATATTTATTATATACTGTCATTGTAATCCAATAAAATTTTATTTATTTGTTTTTTTCACTCAGATTGTTCTAGTTTTGGCTATTGGGAACATTTCTTTAATACTTTTATTGCTGCACTGTAATTATATGTCACAGTGAGGTTCAAAGTCATACAAACAAACATGCACACATGTTGGTGAATTTCCCTTCAGTCCCCCTGCTACCCTTCCTCCCTCCTATCCCTTACATAATGGTGATATTGGTGGTGATACTTTCATACATGGGTACAGCATAATTTGTACTGTTCTGTTTCTTTCATCAGTTCTTCCTTTCTCCTCCCTAGCATCTTCCTCCTATTCCATTCCACAGTTTTACTGGTCATTCTTCTTGATTACCCAAAGTACTTTTAGTTTCTTATTTTCTCTCTAGCTTCCTGAGAAAACAAAACATTTGACCCTTGACTTCCTAGGGCTGACTGATTTCACTTACATGAAAAAGAATGGAACTAGAGAATCTTATTGGGAATATTTTGGGCTTGACTCTTGTGCCCTTCGGACTTATGCATTTTTTTCTGAATATCTTTTTATTTTTTAGTGCCACAAGATACTTCTCTTTAACTAAAAGAAGAGGCTGACAAGTTTGTAGAGGATGTAACACCTTAAAAGTTTTTATTTTTGTTTGTTTGGGTTTTTTATTTTTTATATTTTTGTAGAACTGGGGATTGAACCCAGAGACATTCTATTTCTGAGCTACATCCCCAGTCCTACATTTTATTCTTTATTTTTAAACAGGGTTTCACTAAGTTGTGGAGGCCCTCACTAAGTACCTGAGGCTGGCCGTGAACCTGTGATCCTCCTGTCTCAGCTTCCTAAGTACTGGGATTACAAGCGTGCACCATCATGCCCAGCAAGCCTTTAAAGTTTTGATCATTTTTAAATGTTGGAATTTAGAGGAGATTATTCTCTGAGACAGCCCAGGAAAAATGAAAACCAAGAAAAGTTTTTGCTCCAGCATTGTACTAAGCCCTTACTGTTTTCAAGCTAAGCTGGTCATGTTGAAGACTCCGCATGTTCCTATCACTGCCCTTTGTATAAAGGTGGTAGTCCCATGGGCATGGGCCATTGAAATGGTTTCTGACTCCATTCTCCCCCTTACCTGGTGAAGGTCATATAGCATCCAATGTGCTGTACTGTGTGTTTGGGTACATAAAATAAATGAAGAGAATTTTATTCAGTTGATGTGACTCACTAGCATGCCTTAATTCTGCTGGATCAGAGAGTGTGGGGTCAAGCCAAATAAAATGCTATTTCCAGAAATCTGTTAGGTGGACTTGTTGGCTCTGTGATGCATTTTAAGAGAATGAGAAAAACACACCCACTTTGTAGAAGAGAGGCTTGAGTATAATTAGCCTATAGTTGAATCTTCCTCTAAGACAGAGGTCAGCAAGATACAACCCATGGGCCAAATCCAGTCAGTTGCCTGGTTTTTTATAGCCCACAAGGTGTTTGTTAATTTTCAAATGGTCATATTTTGTAGTTATATATGTCCCTACATAATACCCACATTTTTCCTCTCGGCCTTGGAAGCTTACTATATACTATCTGACTCTTTAAGAAATCTCCACTGGCCTGTGTTCTAGAAGGCCCTCCCACACGCTATTTCCTCTGTCTGAAATGCTTTTTTCTGCTTTGCACACTTGACTAATGCCCACTTGTCCTTTAAGTGTTGACTCAAGGATTTCCTGTTCTTTGGCTTTTCTCATACCTACCAGAGTCAGGTGTTTCTCTGCTGACTACCTGCACTGTGTCCTTACAGTACTATGGCTCTCCTCTAATTCAGTAGCATGTTGTAGCTGGCTGCTAAGCTGATTATGTGCATCTCTTTCCAACTCCATATCCAGTGGCATCATTGTGTGTACGCGCATGCATGTGTGTGTGCACGTGCGTGTGTATGTTACTAGGGATTGAACCCAGGGGCATTCTACACCCAGTCTATTTTTTTATTTTTTTTATTTTGAAACAGGGTCTTATTAAGTTGCAGAGGGCCTCACTAAGTTTCTGAGACTGCTTTCAAACTTGTGATACTCCTGTCTCAGCCTCCCAAGTACTGGGATTACAAGCATTGCCACCATACCTTGCTACACAGCATATTGAAATTGACCAAAGTAGATTTAATTAAACTATAGAAATTGGTAAAGACTACTAAACAAGGAGTCTCTTTTTCTGCAGAGAACACAGAATTTCACTTTACTAGCACCCCACTGCTTATCACAGTATGGTGGTGTTGTTGCTAGCTTGATGTGTGTGTGTGTGTGTGTGTGTGTGTGTGTGTGTGTGTGTGTGTGTGTAATCCATACTTTCTAATCAAAAAGAAACAAACTATGGTGTGAATGTTGTATATATGGAAAAACAAAACCTCTTCTGAAAGTATTTCTTTTTTTTTTTTTTTTTTTGCGGTACTGGGGATTGAACTCAGGGGCGTTCTACCTCCAAGCTATACCCCCAGCCCTATTTTTTATTCTTTATTTTGAAACAGAGTCTCACTAAATTGCAGAGTGCCTCACTAGGTAGCTGAGGCTGGCTGTGAACCCAGATCCTCTGGTCTCAGCCTCCCTAATGCTGGGATTACAAGCGTGCGCCACCACGCCCGGCTCTGAAAGTATTTCTAAACCAAAGGAAAAGTTAATGTAGTAATCTAATGCTAATGTAAATTAAAAACTTTTGGTAAAAGCAACTATCATTCAGGATTTCAATTCAAGAAGAAGAAGAAGAAGAAGAAGAAGAAGAAGAAGAAGAAGAAGAAGAAGAAGAAGGGGAGG
>PVLC010037061.1:0-15462 GCA_004027655.1 Graphiurus murinus | reverse complement strand
AAGAACTGTATCTTATTCATTCTAGCTCTGCACAAAGCATCTTATGATTTTATGAAACACAGCCTGCCTATTGTTCTTCTGCCTATAAGTATTATGCTGAAGCTTTCAATAAACATGCAGTTGCTGAACCTGTCGTGCTCTGCATCCCCTGCGTCCCGTGGACCCTTGCCCAGGGAACCCAACGCACTAGTCGTTGACAAAGGAATAACAAGAGGCTTTCGATAACATTAAACGAGTCTTGTTATCCGCCCCAGCTCTGGCCCTGCCAGATATCAGCAAGCCTTTCACTCTCTTTGTTGATGAACGAGGGGGAGTAGCTTGAGGGGTGCTGACTCAGGCATTAGGACCATGGAATCGGCCTGTGGCATATCCGTCCAAGAAACTGGACTCTGTCACCAGCGGGTGGCCCCGCCTGTCTAAAGTCCATCGCCGCAATGGCTCTTTTGATTAGAGACGCTGATATTCTAACTCTGGGACAAAAGCTGACGGTAGTGGCACCCCATGCCTTAGACAGCATCGTTCGCCAGCTGCCTGAAAGATGGCTGTCCAATGCCAGAATGACCCATTACCAAAGCCTCCTTCTCAACGAGGAGCGAATCCAGTTCACCCCCCCGCCCCCGACCACTCTAAACCCGGCCACCTTGCTGCCTGATGTGAAGGGAAAAAACACCGAAGTGCTCCACACTTGCCAGGAAGATACTAGCAGAAGAAACGGGAGTGCGTTGAGATCTCAGCGACCAGCCTTTTCCTGACGTCGAGCTCACATGGTATACTGATGGGAGCAGTTATGTTGTAGAAGGTAAAAGACTGGCGGGGGTGGCGGTGGTAGACTCAAAAGGGGTAATATGGGCTAGCAGCCAGCCAGAGGGAACCTCAGCCCAAAAAGCAGAGCTGATTGCTTTAATTCAGGCCCTAAGGATGGCAAAAGGAAAAAAAAATAATATTTTCACAGACAGTCATTACGCTTTTGCCATGGCCCATGTGCATGGCGCCGTCTACTGACAAAGGGGATTATTAACCTCGGCTGGAAAAAAAATTAAACACAAAGATGAAATCCTAAATTTGCTAGAAGCTGTACATGAGCCTCTCAAGGTTGCCATTGTGCACTGTCCTGGCCACCAGAGGGACAGATCAGAGGTAGCCCTGGGGAATCAAAAGGCGGACAGAGAAGCTAAAAAAGCGGCTCACGGGCTCAATATCCTTTCATTAGACACACCTGAGCTGACACACAAAGCCAAGGACTTGACATGTCCACCTAAGTATACCCCACAACATTGTACAGAAGAAAAAGAAATCTTGCCAGAAAAAGAGGCTTCAGAATTCCTAAAACAGACACATCAGTTAACTCACTTTGGAGAAAGGCATCTTAAGGCCATGGCCCGAGAGTCCCCCTATTATGTCTTAGGCTTGGGAAGGTTAGCCCACGAGATTGTCAAAAACTGTGTCCCCTGTCAAAAGGTAAATGCAGCTTCCTCCAAGGTAGAAAGAGGAAAGAGGCTACGGGGGGACCGACCTGGTTCCTACTGGGAAGTCGACTTCACTGAAGTACGACCTACGAGGTATGGAAACAAATACTTATTGGTGTTCGTGGACACATTATCCGGGTGGGTAGAAGCCTTCCCCACAAAAAAAGAAACTGCTCAAGTGGTGGCCAAAAAAATATTGGAAGAAATCTTTCCTTGCTTCGGGATTCCCAAGGTAATTGGGTCTGACAACGGACCTGCCTTCGTTGCCCAGGTAAGTCAGGATGTGGCCAGGATCCTTGGGCTAAATTGGAAACTACATTGTGCATATAGACCCCAAAGTTCAGGACAGGTAGAAAGAATGAACAGAACTCTAAAAGAGACCATGACAAAATTATCCTTAGAGACTGGCGTTACAGACTGGACAGCCATCCTTCCTTATGCCCTGTTTAGGGCCCATAATACTCCTGGTTCCCTAAATGTGACACCCTTTGAGATATTGTATGGAACACACCCCCCCTTAACTTCCATGCATCTGCCTACTTTGGAACGTTTTACTAATCAGACTTTACTTAGCAGACTAAAAGCCCTCGAACATATCCAGAAGACGGTGTGGAAGCCCTTGGCTGACGCCTATCGACCGGGGGGATCTTCAAGTGCCACATCAGTTCCAGGTTGGGGACTCGGTTTATGTGAGACGACATCGAGTGGGGAAACTTGAAGTCCAGTGGAAGGGACCCTACATTGTTCTCCTGACCACTCCTACGGCCATCAGAGTGGATGGCATTCCTACTTGGGTCCACGCATCACACGTCAAGACAGCGCCATCTGCGGAAGCCTGGAATGTGGAAAAGACTGAGAATCCCCTCAAAGTTCGCCTTTGCCGTAACTTCACTTCTGCTGCTGCTCCCGATGGGTAACTGTGACTCTAATCCCCATGTTCCCCTCAAACTGACCTGGCTGGTAGTCTCTCAAAGTGGAGAGATTTGCGGAGCACTACAAAAATTGCTCCCCATTGGACTTGGTGGCCAAATCTGAACCCCAATATCTGATTTAATAGTGGGATTAGATGAGTGGGATATTTTACAAGAAATCCCAGAGGAAGATAATCTCCCTCAAATGAAAAGAGGATTATACCAAAGTGAGGGGGAAAACCCTGGTTGTAAAGACCAAAAGGTGCGGGCTATGCTGAAGGTCACACCGTTCTATGTCTGTCCCCGAGACGGTAGAATAAGAAGCCTAGCACTAAAGTGTGGAGGATTTGATTATTTTTATTATAAACAGTGGGGCTGTGAGACTACTGGAGACGCTTATTGGAAACCTTCCTCCTCATGGGATCTCATTACAGTAAAACATAGCCGCTCTTCCATATCTGGATATGCCCCCTTAAATATTTCCTTCACAGAGAAAGGAAAACAGGCCCGAGATTGGGTAACAGGGAGAACATGGGGGCTCCAATTCTTTAGGTCCGGAAAAGACACAGGATTCATCTTCTCTGTAAAATTAAGAGTTGAATCCCAATCTGTCTTCCCCCTTGGGCCAAACAGAGTACTATCTGATTTATTATCTTTTCAGTCGGGGGGCCGGCGGAGAACCCCAACTACTCCGGTAACACCTGGCCCTATCTCTACTTCCCCGACCTCCCAGACAGTTAAGATTCCCGGCCCAGATCAGCGACTGTTTAACTTAATACAAGGCGCTTACCTGGCCCTTAACCAATCAAGTCCTAATTTAACCAAATCTTGTTGGCTTTGCCTAACTTCAAGCCACCCTTACTACGAAGGGATAGCCTACCTTGGTCAGTTCGAACAAACCACTTCCCACTCGGGCTGCGATTGGGGGGCCCAAGGCAAGTTAACATTAACTGAAGTATCAGGAGAAGGAACTTGTATAGGAACAATTCCCCCAAGTCACCAGCCACTGTGCTATCAGACTCTGTCGGTCCCAACAGCTGGGAACGACAACAAGTATCTAGTGCCTCACAGTGGATGGTGGGCCTGTAATAATGGCCTAACTCCCTGCCTAGCCTCCTCTGTGTTCGATAGTTCCAAAGATTACTGTGTTATGGTACAGCTGGTACCCAGAATTATCTATCATAAAGCTGTCTCCTTTGAGGATGAATTCGACCTCCGCCCTCGCCGGTATAGAAGAGAGCCAACTTCTCTCACACTGGCAGTCTTATTAGGCATGGGAGTGGCAGCTGGCGTAGGGACGGGCACGGCTGCCCTTGTACAAGGATCTCAGCATCTTAATGCCCTGCAGGCTTCGATAGATGAAGATTTAAAGATAATGGAACAGTTGATAACTAATTTAGAAAAGTCATTAACCTCCCTTTCAGAGGTAGTTCTTCAGAACAGAAGAGGATTAGATTTGCTTTTTTTAAAGGAAGGTGGACTTTGTACTGCCTTAAAGGAAGAGTGCTGTTTTTCTTCTGATCACTCAGACATAATTAGGGATTCTATGGCAAAGCTGAGGGAGAGATTAACAAAGAAACAAAGGGATCAAGAGGCCCAACAAGGATGGTTTGAAAGTTGGTTTAATTACTCCCCTTGGTTTACTACCCTAATATCTGCTTTGTTAGGGACCCCTACTCATTTTGATCCTGTTTTTAACCATTGGCCCTTGTATCCTTAATCGCTTAGTGTCTTTTATTTTATTTTATTTATTTATTATTTTTTTGGCGGTACTGGGGATTGAACTCAGGGGCATTCTACCTCTGAGCTGTACCCCCAGCCCTATTTTTTATTCTTTATTTTGAAACCGAGACTCACTAAGTTGCAGAGTGCCTCACTAGTTAGCTGAGGCTGGCCACGAACCCGGATCCTCCGGTCTCAGCCTCCCGAATGCTGGGATTACAAGCGTGCACTACCACACCCGGCTGCTTAGTGTCTTTTGTAAGGGAACACATTTGTGCTGTGCAGATTCCCATGTTAAGACAACAGTATCAAACCCTGAACCAGCATGAGACCGAAATAACTGTTCCATGATTGCAATAGGAATAAAAAGAAAAGGAGGAAATGAAGGAATAAAAAAAAAAAAAACTTCCTTTCAGAAAAGCGTAAAAAAGGGAGAAGAAGATTTTTAGGTCTTTGAGTGTTAAATGACCGTTGGATTTAAGTTATCCTTTAACCAGGAACCATTTTAGATTTTACAAAGTCCCAGGAAGAGGTTTAAGATAAGTTAAAATGAATGGAATGCCCCCTACCCTAAAGTGCGTAAATAAACTGCTTAATTAACCTCCTGCCTTATCAAACATGTGAGACTTTGCTATCCCGTTTCGCTTATCTGACCTGCCAGGTGCATGCTGTAAAATCTGTAGTTAAAAAATGCCTATGTACTGGACCCCCATAAAAACCCTGTTCCAAATCCCTTCGGGGCTCTCCTCTCCTACCCCTGCGTGGGATGCAGGTTGAGCCCTAACACGCGTTAGTCTTAGAATAAAGCCTTTTGCGGTTTTACATCAAGTGACAACTCTTGCGATTGTTTGGGGTGAGCACCGGTATCCAGCTGACAGCGTTGGGGTCCCCTTTTGGGGTTCCTATACCACAACTTAGTGAGATTCTGTTTCAAAATAAAGAATAAAAAATAGAACTGGGGTTGTAGTTCGGAGGTAGAATGCCCCTGGGTTCAATTCCCAGTACTAAAAAACAAAAAACAAAAAAAGACAGGGTCTCACTAAATTGCAGAGGACCTTGCTAAGTTGCTGAGGTTGTCCATGGACCTGTGATCCTCCTGTCTCAAGTTATTTTTTTCACCTTGTATACTCTTAGGTTCCCCATCTGCCTGCTCTGAATTTTAGGTGCTTTACCTAAATTTTAGGACCTTACCTGTCCTAGCTTGAGATTCCAGCACTGAGCACTAGCTCTGGCACCTTCTAGTCCCTGGAGAGGCCGAGATCAGATAGTGCTTGATTTTAACAGAGAAACAGAATCCTAATGAAGAAACTCTCCAGCATTGGACATGAACAAGCAGGGAAATGGATAACCTTGACCTTGAAGTTCAGTTTCCTCTCTGTTAGGTTTCTTTTTCATATCAAATTAACTATCAAAATGTAGATAAATTTACAAGGAGATAATTTATTGGTTTACAGTCTCAGGTTTCAAAAACTGGGGCTTCTAAAGAAAAGTGTCAGCTTGTGTGATGTCATCAGAGGAGGGGAGAGATGGGTCAAAGCAGAGAGTGGTCTCTAATCAAAGCTGTTTCTTGCTGGGCTTAGGGGTGTCATGGGAAAACATAATTCTGTTGTTGCGAGGTGACCCATAGAGACACACCAGACTCCAAAGTGCCAAAGAGGGGCAGTCAGCATTCAGAGATATCACTGCCCAGAACGTCTCCTTTGGCGATTATTATATACCTTTTTGGTTACAGAGTTGGGGATATGGAAAGGTTAGGTTGGTGTCATTACATCATTACAACAGGTGCTCTCACAGAACAATCAACACAATCAACCGGGTCATTAGGTGTTATTTTTATGGTAAAGGGTAATTCAAAGTCATTCTTATGGTGAGGACAACCCTTTCCGGGTTTTCCGTCTTTCTAATTATGCACAAGCAGATTACAGAAGCCGATAATAGCAGTCAAAAATTCCTTTCTACCTCCTGGTTTAGTTACCAGAAACCTTGCTGACCTTAGGCAAAAGACTGAGGACATTCACTTAAGATTTCTGCCTAGAAGGGATGCGGCACCTCAATATCTCACTGTGAAGAGTCTTGAGGAGTTCCTAGGTTTGGGGATGGGAAACTCACCTCAGGACCTTGGGGTCCTTGGCTTCCACAATGAAAAGAATTTCAGCATGCACCAGTCAGAGACAAAGACAGAGGTTTTATTTAGGAAAAATGGAGATACATGTTCAAGGGAGAACATGGGCCACCTTGAGAGCGTGAGAGGCCCTTGGGATCTTTGGAATCCTTTTCCTATAGGGGACCCAGAGAGGGGGTGGATAAGCACATGGGGGGAATGGGGGAATGGGATGGGTGGTCTCCTTTGAATTTCAGGTTCTTGCCATTTTATTGGTAGGTGCTTGGCTTGACTTCGATGAGACTTCCTTGGGGGATCTTTTCCTCCCAGGAAGTTGAGGTGTGAAGATGAAGTGTGGAGCTTGACAAATATGAGTCTTCCTTCCTGGAATTTTTTTTTTTTTTTTTTTGTGGTACTGGGGGTTGAACTCAGGGGCATTCTACCTCCGAGCTACACCCCCAGCCCTATTTTTTATTCTTTATTTTGAAACAGGGTCTCACAAAGTTGCGGAATGCCTGCCCAGCACCTATGCACTTTTTTTTTTAATTGGTGCATTATAATCATACATCTTTGTTAGGTACAAGCTGGTAAAGGCATACATGCACACATTTCTCTTTTAACCCTTCCCCAATTCCCAATTCCCGCCCCACTTCCTTGCCCTCCCTCCTTCTCAAGTTCAGTTTAGTGATTGACTTTGATACACTTTTAATAATAATAGCCTACCTGGCCTGCACTTTACTTGGGTTCTCAACAGGCCTGGCCTACACTTTTTTTTTTTTTTTTTTTTTTTTGCGGTACTGAGGATTGAACTCAGGGGCATTCTACCTCCAAGCTGTACCCCTGGCCCTATTTTTTTTTTATTCTTTATTTTGAAACAGGGTCTCACGAAGTTGTGGAGTGCCTCACTAGGTAGCTGAGGCTGGCCGCAAACCCGGATCCTCCGGTCTCAGCCTCCCAAATGCTGGGATTACAAGCGTGCACCACCATGCCCGGCTGGCCTACACTTTTTGATCATAATGGCCTAGCTTCGCGCCTGAAATACCTGAGATTCTGGGAAAACAAAAAAATACCAGGAAGCCAGGCATGGTGGCGCACACTTGTAATCCCAGCATTCGGGAGGCTGAGACCTGAGGATCCGGGTTCGCAGCCAGCCTCAGCTACTTAGTGAGGCCTTGTTTCAAAACAAAGACTAAAAAATGGGGCTGAGGATGTAGCTCAAAGGTAGAATGCCCCTGGGTTCAATCCCCAGTACTGAAAAAAAAAAAACAGTGTATAGGTCAGGTCTGTTCAAGACCTTTGCCTAAGAAAAGGAAAGGCCAGGTCTGCTATTATAATTAAAAGTGTTGATGTAGGATAGAAGAAATAAGTAGGCAGGAAGGAGACAAATGGGAAGGAAAAGTAAAAATATCACTTTAATATAAAAACCTGAAACTGAAGTGCTGCAGCCTCTACTCCACCTTTGGAAGTTCCTTAGGCCCTGCCCCCCACCTAAGAGTCAGGACCAAGGACACTGGAAATTTACAGCCAACAGCAGACCCATCTTGAAACCTGAGGAAGAGGATGGCCCAACTTGGAACCCCCACCTATCGACCACTTGAAACCTGAGAAGGAGGAGGATCCAACTTTTTCTGTGCCCACCCTTCTTGGAAGGCTCACCTATACCTGTGAGGAGGAGGTCCGGACTTCTTCTGTGCCAACCCCCTCTCATATAAGGACTAAGGAGGCAAGGACTCGCTCTCTTGTCCGCGTGTTCACATCTGGCCAGGAAGATGTCCGCTCACCTGTTTTTCTCCCCCATTTCCTTATTTTCCTAAATAAATTCCTACTTTTTGTTCCTGAATGGCACGTGTTAAAATTCTTTTTATCACGGAGGCCAAAGACCCACGAGTGGGATCGGGTTATCCCACAACAGTGTGACAATTAAAGGCTTTTGTCAAAAAAAAAAAAAAAAAAAAAAAAAAAAAAGCAGGCTCTGTAAGGTGAAGCTAAGGATTATGAAGTTTTTATATTTTAAAACTATATTTTCTCTTTCCTTCTCAATTTGTCTCCTTTCCACCTAATATTTCATTTCTTCTATCCTACCTCAGTGGCACATGCCTGTAATCCCAGTTCTTGAGAGGCTGAGACAGGATGATCACAGGTTCGAGGCCATCCTTGGCAATTTAGTTAGACCCTGTTTCAAAATAAAAAATAAAAGAGTAGGATGAGGGCGTAGTTCAGGGGTAGTGTCCCTGGATTCCATTCCCAATACCACCAAAAATAAAAAATAAAAAAAATGCTGTTCCTTTTTGAGCATTGTGGTGCATGCCTGTAAGTTGTGCTTATTTGAATGTGACCCATCAGACCAGACCACATGGGTCCCCTGTATAAATGGGATCTTTCTTACTCCTTTCCTTTGTAGGGCATTGACAGCACCCTCCTTTCCCGAAACAGGACAGTCCCCTCCCTTCCAGAAACGGGACAGCCCCCTTCCTTCCAGAACAGCCCCTCCCTTCTGGAAATGGAAGAGCCCCTTCCCTTCTGGTAAGGGCCCCATCAATCCCCGTGCCTTCTCTGTGTTACCTTTCCCGCGAGCGCCAATAGTTACTGCCGCGCACGCGCCAGCTTCCCCGTTCTCCTTGGTCTGCTCTCTAAATTCCGACCAACTGCCCCTGTTGCTTTATTCACTTTTATGCTGCTTTGCTTCTCCTTCCTTCTGTCGAGAAGCTGCTCCTGCGGCAGTTTTGATTCAAGCTCTGCAGTGCAGTTATCTCTGCTCCGGTTCTGTGGGGAGAGGTGAGCTGGGACGGCCCTGTGCGGGCTTAAGCTGGTCATACCACGTGTTCCAGTCTCTGTCGAAGGTGCCTCGATATGCTGTCTGGCTAGGATGAGGAGTTCAGGAGTCGCTCACTCCACCTCTGGTCAGTGGGGATGCAGAAGGTCGTTATATATTCCTTTGTCAGTAGACCCCACACGGGGGGCTGGCTCAATGGCGGCTTCCGCTCAGTGGTGTGGCACCGTGGCTGCGGAGACGGGCTTCTTTGCTCTCTCTGGTAGGCCTTCCGGATTCTGATCAGCTGTATTTCAGTTTTTGTGGCATTTTTCACCTTTTTGTTGCTTTTTTTCTTCTGTCAAAAAGCTGCCTCTATCGCTGGTTTGAATCGAGTTCACAGCGTCTCTTGAGACATGTCTCACTCTGGCACCATCTTCCCAGAAGTCCCCATCGAGGAGATTCTAAAACAGCCCCCAAACTGGTGGATAACCAATGCCCGGCTGGCCCATTACCAAGGACTCCTGCTAGATATTCCCCACATACTCTTTCAGAACCCTGTCACTTTAAATCCAGCTACTTTACTGCCCATCCTGGAGGCTGAGGCTCCGGTGCATGACTGTATTAAAGTCTTGGTAGAAGTGACTTCTGTCCAAAGGGACTTAAGAGACTAACCCCTGAACCACAGTGATTGCGTATGGTTCACGGATGGGAGCAGTTGTATGCAAAATGGATAAAGGTATGCTGGGGCAGCAGTGGTGGACAACCAGGGCAAGGTAATATGGTCCGACAGCCTACCAAAGGGCACTTCAGCACAGAGGGTGGAATTAATTGCATTAACTCAGGCCTTGAAACGGGCTGAAAATAAACAACTGACTGTGTACACTGATAGTCGCTATGCCTTTGGGACGTTACATGTGCACGGGGCATTGTATCAAGAATGGGGTTGCATGATGGCAGAGGGAAAAGATATCAGGAATGAGATAAGAGATATTGGACTTATTGGCAGCAGTACAGAAGCAAAAAGAGGTAGCTGTGATCCATATTCAAGGCCATCAAAAAGGGGTTAGCCCAGAGGCCAGAGGCAACCAGGCAGCCAATGAAGCAGCAAGGATAGCTGCTATGGCAACAGAAAATTTTAAAACCCCTAGGTTATGACTGCACAACTGCCTGTGCTGGGGGCAAATCCCATGCCACCCATGCCCGAGTATTCCCAGGAAGAGGTTGCTTGGATACAGGAAAAGTTAAAAGCAAAGTCAGGCCATAATGGATGGCACATGGACACTGAAGGCAATTGGATTCTCCCTGAGGATTTAGGAAAGCACGTGACCCAGCAACTTCATCAGTCTACACATCTTGGAGAAGAAGTTCCTCTCTTTACTTTAAACAGCTGGCTTATGGTTCCGGCACCAGCGATGGATGGTCCAGGAGATAATTGAGGACTGTTATGCCTGCCAGGTCATGTGACCAGGGAAAAAGCCTAAGCAACCCAAAGGTACAAGGAAGAGAGGGTGGAGGACGGGACAGTTCTGGGAATTAGATTATACGGAAGTAAAGCCAGGCAAGTATGGGTATAAGTATTTACTAATTATGGTGGATACCTTTTTGGGGTGGGTGAAAGCCTTCCCTACTAAGAGGGAGATGGCTATTATAGTAGCAAAGAAATTGTTAAAAGGAGTAATACCCAGATATGGAGTTCCTATTACTATAGAGTTGGACAAAGGACCCTCCTATGTATCCTTTGTAAGTAAAATTATACAAGGGTTTTCCCAAGCTCTGGGGACTAATTGGAAACTGCATTGTGAATACAACCCCCAGAGTTCTGGGAAGGTAGAAAGGATGAATAGAACCTTAAAGGAGACTTTAAATTGGCAATAGAAACTGGTGGAGACCGGGTCATGCTCCTTCCCTATGCCTTATGCAGGGCCAGAAGTATGCCCTACATGCTTAATTTAACCCCTCTTTAAATCATGTTTGGCTCTCTGTCCCCATCCTGTCACAAAAACCAATTCTAAATTCCTTATAGGAGCCACAGGATGTAGACTCCGGAGATTGGGTCTGGGTCAGGTGGCATTACCAAGATGTTAGAGGCTAGATGGAAAGGGCCTTTCGTGGTTGTCCTTGTTACCCCAACTGCCCTAAAGGTGGATGGCATAGGACTCTAAGTACATCACTCCCAGATCTGGAAGGCCAGTGAGAAGGATATCGAGAGAGTCCAAAAGGAATGGGCAGTGACAGCCAACCCTGACAACCCCTTGAAGCTCACGCTGATGGTTCGGAGGTCGTGCTGCACTTTGTCGACGTCATCTTTGTGGACTTTGTTATTAGGGCCCCTGATTATTCTCACACTTACATTTGGGTTTCGCATACTACAGTGCAACTCATGGTCCTTGGACAACAGTATCAAACCTTGTCCAACCCTGTATATAGTATATGAGGAGGATTCCTCATATAAACAAAAGAAAAAGGGGGAATGTAGGGCATTGAAAACCCCCTTCCTTCCAGAAACGGGACAGCCCCCTTCCTTCCGGAACAGCCCCCTCCCTTCCAGAAATGGAACAGCCCCCTCCCTTCTGGTAATGGCTCCACCAATCCCCGTGCCTTCTCTGTGTTACCTTTCCCTCGAGTGCGAATAGTTTCCCCGCCTCTGTACACCTCTACATAAGACTGAACGAACCCAGGTTCTGGGTTCCTCGGCCATACTTAGGTGGAACCCTAATCCAGGTTAGACTCAACCCTGATGCATGGATTAGTAACAAAATCTCCTTCTTGTTTATTACAGTACTCTGTGTGATGTGTATGTTCTTTGGTGGGGCACCCCAGATTTGTGCTTAACACCTTTACCCATATATAAATAGAAATCCATATTACAGGTAAACAGAATTTGAATTTTCTTAGCTAATTGAACTATTATATCACTTTCTGCACATACTAAAGAAAGAAAGAAGCTGGGCGTGGTGGTGCACGCTTGTAATCCCAGCATTCGCGAGGCTGAGACCGGAGGATCCGGGTTCATGGCCAGCCTCAGCTACCTAGTGAGGCACTCCACAACTTAGTGAGACTCAGTTTCAAAATAAAGAATAAAAAATAGGGCTAGGGGTGTAGCTTGGAGGTAGAATGCCCCTAAGTTCAATCCCCAGTACCACGAAAACATAAAAAATAAAAAATAAAGAAAGATAACTTACAGAAGAGATTCTAGAATAAGATTCCACAATTCCTTCTCCAGGGCATTGTGGGTAGGGGCAGATTTTGTACACTCACTTGGTCACCTTAAAGACCCATCATATCACAGATAAGTCACCTGTGGACACGCATGTGTAAAAGGAAACTTCTGCTTGTGTGTGTGTGTGGGGAGGGGTGTTTGAAAGACAGGACTTTGTGAACAGTGCCTTAAAGAAGCACATTGAAATCTTTTATACACTGAGGGCAAAACAACTGAACTTTTTTCTTTCCTACTGGAAACTTTTCCCCAACATGGCCCATTCCTACAGGCCTTCAGACTCCTTCTCAGGTATGTTTATATTTCTGTTTGAAGACAAAGAGGCAGGCTTTCACATCCACACAGATTTTTTCTTCTTCTTCCATTAATTTCTCTTTAGATAAAAGCCCTGAATTCCAACTTCTATCAATTCGGGCCACACAATTGGCCAAGCCTGAGTCACAACACCTCCCAAAACAGAGATGCCTGCAAATGTAAAACAGGTACCACTGATTATTCTAGCAGTAGATTTTTGCTTTCATTTGCCACTGTTACTTAAACAATTTTTTAGAGTTGACTTTCAGGTCTCCCACTTGGTCTTTTTCCTACTGATGTATTTATCCTGACTCCAGCTCACACCAACATGGTGGTTGTGTGGATGTCTGGCCCAGGGCGGCTCACTGATGTGGTAAGCGGAGCTCTAAGCAGTGGAGCTGAGCAGGCTGAGTCATCACCCATCATCTCTTGTCTGCCAGAGTCTGACCAAAATGACAGAGGCTCCTCTTGCTAAAGTGTCACTGGGAGACCACAGCAGAAAGGAGGTGGAGGACTTCTTCGAGTCCTCTCTAACCGCTTGTTTTTTTTTTTGTTTTTTGTTTTTGGTACTGGGGATTGAACTCAGGGGCATTCTACCTCTGAGCTATACCCCCAGCCCTTTTTTTTTATTCTTTATTTTGAAACAGGGTCTCGCTAACTTGTGGAGTGCCTCACTAGGTAGCTGAGGCTGGCTGCGAACCCAGATCCTCTAGTCTCATCCTCCCAAATGCTGGGATTACAAGTATGCACCACCACACCCAGCTTCTAACTGCTTTAAGAAGGTCACAATTGTATCATTGTGGGGCAAAGTTATAGAAACCTCAAGGCAGCTTCCATTCTTTTTTATCCTTCAGGCCACTGTTTAAATATGGCCCTTTCTAAATGGGTAAACCACTTTGAAAAGCTACTGAAGCTTAATATAGGTCTACTCTGTGACCCAGCTTTTCTACTTCTGCATATATATATGTATATCATGGGTCTATGGCCATGCCAGTATAAAAAACATACTGTGCTGCCAGCTGTATGAAAGTATAGCACACACAATTATGTACAGACTTGACAATCATAATAAACAAATATTCTACTAGTTTATGTACTTACTATATAAAACTTTTGACCATTATCTTAGAGTATGGTCCTTCTACTTATAAAAAGAAAGTTTACTGTAAAAGAGTATGCTGTGTTAACCAGCAGCAACCTCATACATCTCATGTTTACTGAGTTCCTGATTTCGTCAAGAGGCTACATTGAGTGATTGATGTCTACATACTATGAGAATATAATTGTACCTTTTCTGTCAAAGAAGTAGCTTGATTTAAAATGCCATTTTGTAATCTGGCAGGAGCTTAGATTCCTTCACAAAATTAGCTTCTCTTAAGAGATTGAGGTGTTGACCCTCCCCCATCTTCTCTTGTAAACTGACAGGGAAGAATGTGAAGCTATAACTTTCACCAATAGGAGTTCAGGGCAGGAGGATCTTTGTGTTATAAGACCCACCTGGTTCTTTATCAGGCGTGCTTTCTCTCTCTCACATATGTGGGAGCATCTTTTTTTTTTGCAAAAAAGTAAACTTGCCTTGCCAGGCAATTTTCAAACACATGACTTTTCTTGATGCCATGAAAAGTTATTTCTAACAAACTTGGCTGCCAAACGTGGGGTGCAGGCACCCCTCCAGGGTGGTGAGGATCCCATCTTAAGGGAGATGCATTCTACTGCCATACTACAGCAGCCTTGGGGCAAAGGGGATCCACAACCTCTGGAGAAGGCAATAAACCTTCAGGCAAAAATTGTAAGGCAATGCAGCAGGCCTTACCAGATTCTGTGGTGATGTGAAACCCACACGTGGGCCCAGGTATGAACGTTTTGAGGAGAAGCAAGTAACACCTGGGTGGTCAGAGCATCCTGAGGGCTTTGCCTGTGTGTGCTTGAGTGAGTGAGTGTGGAGTCTGGATCTGCCATTTTGTTATATCCTTGGCACTTCATGCAACATAAGGCCTCCTCTCCAGGGGGGTGGGGGGTGAGGGGACTAGGTAGGGGTTTTAACTGGCCTGCCAAGAAATGCCTACCTTGGATATATTTCCCTCAAGGGAAATGGACAGAGAAAAACAAATCACATCAGGGGAGGAATACTAGAAACCTCCAGCAGGGGACACTAGGCCTCAGTCAACTTAGTCAAGCATCTGGTGCGGTTACACAACCAGGAAAACTGGGATGGGAAGTAAAGGCTGTGTGTGTACTTGAATGAGACCTAGTAGGTGTGGAGTCTGAATCTGCCGTTATGTTATATCCTTGGCGCTTCACATGGCATAAGGCCTCCTCTCCTGGGGTGGAATGGGGACTGGCTAGGGGGCTTTAACTGGCCCTCTGAGAAGCACCTACTGTGGATATATTTCCCATGAGGGAGATGAACAGAGAAAGACAAAGCATATCTGAGGAGGAATACTAGAAACCTCGAGCTGGGGAAGACTAGGTCTCAGCCAAGTATCTAGTTGCAGTTCCACAACTAGGCAAGCCAAGACGGGAAAAAAAACTTCATCCAGTGAAAAGCCTCCCAGGTAGGGAGAAGTATTAGATAAAATTCCTTCAGAAAGCCCCCTGAGGCATATGCTCCAATATTGGGAAGAAAATCCCAGGACAGTAGGAAAAAAGAAAAACCAAATGGAACTGGGCGTGGTGGTGCACGCTTGTAATCCCAGCATTTGGGAGGGCACCAGATGGCGGTATAACTGAAGCCTTGAAAAGTTTATCTGCATTTGCAGCTGAGCTAGCAAAAAGTTCAAGGGTAGATGATCCTTTCCCCATTTTTTTTTTTTTTTTTTTTTTTTTTTGCGGTACTGGGGATTGAACTCAGGGGCATTCTACCTCCGAGCTACACCCCCAGCCCTATTTTTTATTCTTTATTTTGAAACTGAGTCTCACTAAGTTGCGGAGTGCCTCACTAGGTAGCTGAGGCTGGCCGCGAACCCGGATCCTCCGGTCTCAGCCTCCCGAATGCTGGG
>PVLC010037060.1:0-15458 GCA_004027655.1 Graphiurus murinus | reverse complement strand
ACTCTGTTGGGGAAGAAGAGGGGGAAATCAGTCATCAATGGCACTATAAAGTCATGCATACATTTAAAAAACCAAAAAGTTCCCACAAAAACAGACATTGAACTCTGTACAACATAAGGAATTTGAGTGTTACAGAATTTCAAAGATCTTCATAGGCAAGATTTTTGAAAAGAAGTTTAATTTATTGGGATAATTTCCAAAGTGCTGTAATTTCAATGTAATAGAAACTAATTCAAGTCCAATTTTAACTGTTGTAACCTAAAATCTTATCAGTAGTTTTTATTTTACATAGGTGTATTTAGTTAAGACGTGTGTGTGTGTGTGTGTGTGTGGGTGTGTGTAAATGGGACTCTCATGTCATAAGCCAGTTTGTAAATGATAACTTGAGGTTACTAGAAACTAATTAATGAAGGTGGCTTCTGATTCCCAATAGTATTAGTCACGTTTTTACCCAATTATTTTGTGCAAGTCAGGATTTCTCTGGTGCCCAAAGAGGTAGTGATTTAAGAACTTGAATAATGTTAATATTAACACCAGTGCATTTGTTAGCTTTTCGTTTTTATTATGCTCAACGTATATTAAAGAAAATACGTGAAATTCATAAAAACAAACTTAAGCTCAGAACTAATACTGTGACAAGATTGTTGAAGGTCCCTGTGTACTGTAACACATTCTGTTCTCCAGGTTAGTGTTGGCATCACCAAGGTTACAGGGTTCCCGACCAAAGGTAATAAATACTTGAACTTCTTCCTTGAAATGACTGGCGATTAAAGGGCAAACACTTTAGTATTAGATACATCTTCAGTAAGTTATGGACACATATGTTCTGGAAGCGAATGATTCTGTGTACCTTCCAAGCACTTATCCCTCTTCCCGGGCCCATTTCTCACAGCTCAACAGTGACAACCGTTTTGTACAGGGTCCTGGAGAAAGGGATGAAGGCGTCCTAGGCAACCACATCAATTCGATTTTCAAAAGCGGTGCCAGACAAAGCCGGTAACTTCAGAGCACGGAAGACCCCCCCCCCAAAAAAAAGCACTAGTATTCTTTGGCAGAGGCATCGATATATCTTAAAAGTGCTATGCCTCGAAAGATCAATACAAGTGTAGATTTGGCCTCCGTCCCCACAATGCCCAGACAGCGGCTGGACATCCGAGAGAAATGAATCCCGGGAAGACCCTTCTGACTGCTCTGTAGCAGCCAGGATGAGGGTGTCCAACCAGCCTCGCCACCAAGTCCCTCTCTCACACCCCACATCGCAGAATGAAGGCCATGAAACTTAAAGGTAGCGAGGCTGAGACCCTTATCCAGAGAACTGCGACTGCGACCGAGTGGGGGACAGTCGCGACCCTCGTCGGCCGCACAGACCCAGATCAGGCTGCCCGAGGCCTTCGGGAAGTCGGACGGCTGCAGTCCACACACCCGGGCTCCAGGCCGAGACTCACCAGCCTCTGAGCCGGACATACCGCCGCCGGACTCCGAGGCGGGGGCGCCGGCGACGGTGTCCGAAGAGGGCCGCATCCCGCAGCCCCGGCGCCGGGAGGAAAGGGTGGGGAACCCCGCCGCCGGGAAGGCGGGGCAGGCGGGGCAGGCGGGGCAAAAGAGGGAGGGGCGTTAAAACGGCTCCTCGCCTCTGATTGGTCATCAGAGTAGCACTTCCTTTCGCAGCACGCGCCTAGACGGCGGTTTGGGGGCTCTAGAAACCATTCCCCGCGGGCAAGACCCCACTAAAGCATTCTCAGATCTGCGGGTCGGGCGGTCGGGTCACGCAGCAGCCCCGGCTGGCCTCCCGGGGCCATTAGGCTGCACTTCCGGTGAGCTCTGTGATTATGTATTCCTCCGCCGACGCCAACTGAGGAAGTAGTGCGGTTCCCTCACCCAGTGGGGGCAGTCACGTGACATTAGGCTCCGCCCTTCTTTCCCATTTGGTTATGGGTGTGGGGACTCTGTGAAGACGTAAACATCTCTGAGTGGGGCGAGTGGGTTGGGCGGTCCCGGCCATTTTATCGTCTGGCTAGGCCTAGAAGAGGGTCGGGTGGCTTGCTTGAGGCGTGGAAGGTGGAAAATAAGGTGAAGTTCAGAGAGTACAGGATGAGGCATCCCAGGGATAGATGGGCCCAGACGTGAAAGGGGCGGAAAACGGGCGACCGCGAGGGAGCGGCCGCGGGGGGAGGGGTGGGAACATGGCGGATTCCGGAACGCCGGCGGGCGTTGCGGCCTCGGCGCAGGGGGCGGGGTGATTAGGTCATAGAGCGGATCCCAGCATCCTTTGCGGCAGAGAGGCGGTCCAGACTATAAAACCGGCTGCCGGGACGCGGCCGGCACCTCATTCATTTCCACCGGTCTCTGGTCGCGCAGCTCCGGCAGTTGTCATCACCGTCCTTCCGCCGCTGCCGCCCCCGCAAGGCTTCGCTGTAGCCGAGGCCGCCGACAGCGACTCGTCGCACCCGATTCTCTTCGTGTCGTTCCCCGCCAACCGCAACCATTGACGCCATGTCGAGTTATTCGAGTGACCGAGACCGCGGTCGGGATCGAGGGTGAGTGTGGGAACCGACCTGTCAGGCCCGGCGGGTGGGGGATGGGAGGGCGGCGCGCGGGGGCGGCGCGGTGGGAGCGCGGCCTTTCCCCCACCCCGGGGCTTTCTCTAGCGAAGGCTTGCGCCATTTTGGTATTCGGGTAAAAGCCGTTAGAAGAGATTTTCCTGTCAATTGTCTCCAAGTTCGCTTTTTGTGTGGAGGGCGCAGAGCCGCCGGGACTTCGGGGATGTAGCAGCTGTTGGGGGAGTTCGGAGGACATATTGTGAGGGGAGGGAAGCTCGAAGCTTCGAGGCGAGCGAAGGCACCGCGGTTACGCGCATCCTTCCAGGATGCGTTTTAGGGGCGCCGGGCAGTCTGCGGGAGTAGGGGGGCTGCCCCCGAGGCCACCGGTGCGGTGGAAGGCCGAGGGCGCCAGCGGAATCGGCCATGTGGCTGAGCCGCGGACACAAAATGCCGGCCTCGGACATGGCGGCGGTGCCTTTGTTACCCCGCCCGGCGGAGGAGCTCAAAATGGCAGCGTAGAGAAAATGTGGCGCAGAGAGAAATGCGAGACAAAGGGGGAAGCGCCGCCCCAGCGGGAACGCCGCCCGGCCGACTCCGCCCGGGCCGGGACTCCTCCCCCGGTAGTGGCCGACTCCTCCTTCTCTCTTTCCTTGCGTTATATAATTTTGCTACCTTGATCTGGAGCTCTTCGCGGGGTTTCCCGGATTCGATTCGCCTTGCTGGGTTCCCCCGAGAGTCTCTCCCCTGGTTCAGCTACTGAGACTAGCTTTTCTGGCCCGTTACCTATCAACAAAGCTCCTTTGCCTGAAAACACACTCGTAGCCTCGTTAAGCTCCTCCCTTTTACTTCTCCTGCTTAATTCCTAAGCTTGTGGGAAAGACTTGTAGTAGTTGAAAGCTGTTCTTGTAATCTGAACCTCGGGCGCTTGGGCTCCCAGTTTCCGACCTGATAAATCCTAGGCTGTTTATTCGTCGTCAATAGTGTTTACTTGGGACTACGGGAAATAAGACAGTCTGCCAATTTCGGCTGCCAAGAGAATGGCTATCTTAAGATCCCTTTTAGGTTGTATACTTCAGGGAGTTTGCTTTAGCCATTCCAACGAATGGCAAGTAAATGAATATGTAAACCCACAGATACTAGAAAATGTGACTAACTTTTTTTAAATTTTAGGTTTGGTGCACCTCGATTTGGAGGGAGTAGGGCGGGGCCCCTTTCTGGAAAAAAATTTGGAAATCCTGGGGAGAAACTAGTTAAAAAGAAGTGGAATCTTGATGAGCTGCCCAAATTTGAGAAGAATTTTTATCAGGAACACCCTGATTTGGCTCGGCGCACAGCAGTGAGTAATTTCGTGTGGTTTCATAAGGGTTCAGTAATGGCTTCCAGTAAATCAGAATTTGACAGGTGTCTTGCAGATGACTCAATTTTGGGAGAGTTACTCTATTTGACTTGTAAACAGGTGGCTTTGAGTTTTTCTACTTAAAATGGTTGTGTATAATAGATTATAGGTGAGTTTTCATATGTGGGTCCAGTTAAAAATGAAGTCCAGCTGGACTCTGGTGCAAGCCACTAATCCTAGCAACTGGGGAGGCTGAAGCAGGAGGATTCTAAGTTTCAAGCCTCTACAATTTAGAGAGACCTTGTCTCAGAATTAAGATAAAACAAGGCTGGTGATAATAGCTCTGTAGAAGAGTGACCCTGGGTTCAATCCCCAGTATTACCAAAACAAAAACCAACCTCAAAAGTAGTTAATAAATTATAGGGCCTTTCCAGTTGCATATTTAATTTCAGGAATTTGTTATAAGACAATAAGGTTTTAATTTGTTTTGCAGCAAGAGGTGGAGACATACAGAAGAAGCAAGGAAATTACAGTTAGAGGTCACAACTGTCCAAAGCCAGTTCTGAATTTCTATGAAGCAAACTTTCCTGGTAAGTGATAGATTTCATTTCTGTTCTACTCTACATATTCTGTTCTTTCTCCTGGCTTTCCAATTTTTTACTGAAACGGTGTTACTGATGACAGCAAACGTCATGGACGTGATTGCAAGGCAGAACTTCACTGAACCCACTGCTATTCAAGCTCAGGGATGGCCAGTTGCTCTAAGTGGATTGGATATGGTTGGAGTAGCACAGACTGGATCTGGGAAGACATTGTCTGTAAGTTTGGGTTGAGCTGCATTGTAACACTGGGGTGGCAGGGATGGTGGAATGGGAATAAACCACAATAGCATTGTAATATTTCTTTTTGTGCCCCTTCTTCCCTCCTTAATAGTATTTGTTGCCTGCCATTGTCCACATTAATCATCAGCCATTCCTTGAGAGAGGTGATGGGCCTATTGTAAGTATGTTTTTGGCTACAAAGATTTGTAGACTACATGATGAGATTTAATAATTTGTGATGCCCTCATAGAGATGAGTATTCTCGAGCTGATTTGAATATTGTAGAGTATAACTGAAGAAAAGATTTGCTGGTGTAAATTAGTAATTTTAAACTAATGTCCACCTGGGTTTAGTTTCAGCATTAAAAAAAACACAAACAGCTAGAACCCAGGGCTGTGCTAAAGGCTTATTCCTCTTTCCTTAGTGTTTGGTGCTGGCACCAACTCGGGAACTGGCCCAGCAGGTGCAGCAGGTAGCTGCTGAATATTGTAGAGCTTGTCGATTAAAGTCTACCTGTATCTATGGCGGTGCTCCCAAGGGACCACAGATACGTGATTTGGAGAGAGGTACGTAATTTAAAAGGTACTGTTTATCCCTGGTGGTGGTATGGTAAAGTTCTGAATGCTAGTTAACACTTATGCATTTAATTGAAGGTGTGGAAATCTGTATTGCAACACCTGGAAGACTGATTGACTTTTTAGAGTGTGGGAAAACCAATCTGAGAAGAACAACCTATCTTGTCCTTGATGAAGCAGATAGAATGCTTGATATGGGCTTTGAGCCTCAAATAAGGAAGATTGTGGATCAGATAAGAGTAAGTTCCATTATATGTTTTTCAAACTCAATTCTAAATTCACTCTTAGAATACATTTTAACCCCCTCTCCCATCTTTTAGCCTGATAGGCAAACCCTAATGTGGAGTGCAACTTGGCCAAAAGAAGTAAGACAGCTTGCTGAAGATTTCCTGAAAGACTATATTCATATAAACATTGGTGCACTAGAACTGAGTGCAAATCACAACATTCTTCAGATTGTAGATGTATGTCATGATGTAGAAAAGGACGAAAAGTAAGTATGTCTCAATTATTTAAAAAAAATCTTTGCTTATACAGTAGAGGAATTGCTGTTTTATAGGTTACATTTAGAATGTTTTCAGCTGGTATCTGTAGTATGCCTATTTGTAGCATTCCTATAGGAAAAGGGGACTTGGTGTATCCCAGGGGGTTTACTAGAAGATCAAGGGTAGAATTGCTTGAATAAAGTGGTTTAGTGGGTGTTTCCTTTTCGGCTTATTCATGTACACTTGAACTAACCTGTTTTGATGACCACAAACATGGTCATGACTAGACTATTGATTTTTGTTTTGAAATTTGATCTTCCCTTATCTCTAGACTTATTCGTCTAATGGAAGAAATCATGAGTGAGAAGGAGAATAAAACCATTGTTTTTGTTGAAACCAAAAGAAGATGTGATGAGCTTACCAGAAAAATGAGGAGAGATGGGTATGTGGGCTTCCTCATTGAAGCAGAGTTCAGGAAAGGGCAAACAAACTTAGACTAGGAGCAGTGCATCTGAGTTTCATTTATGGGGACCATGTGATGATAAAATTGTCTTATTTTGGGTGAAATTAAAGCTGTTTGCCACCCAAAACGGTCGGTCTCAGGTTTTAAACATAGCTCTTAATTCAACTTTTTTATTTAGGTGGCCTGCCATGGGTATCCATGGTGACAAGAGTCAACAGGAACGTGACTGGGTTCTAAATGGTAAGTACTTCAGATAAAGAAATTTCATTGTAGCTGGGTGTGGTGGCGCATGCTTGTAATCCCAGCATTTGGGAGGTGGAGACCAGAGGATCCGGGTTCACGGCCAGCCTCAGCTACCTAGTGAGGCCCTTCGCAACTTAGACCCTGTTTCAAAATAAAGAATAAAAAATAGGGCTGGGGGTATAGCTCGGAGGTAGAATGCCCCTGGGTTCAATCTCCAGTACTGCAAAAAAAAAAAAAAATCATTGTAAATCAAATCAGATTTTTATTCAGATTAATGGTCGTATATATGCCTTCCTTTGTAGAATTCAAACATGGAAAAGCTCCTATTCTGATTGCTACAGATGTGGCCTCCAGAGGGCTAGGTTAGTACAAACTCGCATTCATGGCTTGGTTTCCCAGAAGATCTCCGTGTAGTTTTTTTAAAGAAAGTTTATTGCTTTCTTTAACCTGCATTTTTTCTAAGTTTTTTTCACATAAAGGTGCAGTCTTTGTGGCAAGGCCTAGGCATGACAATCGGAGGACTCGAGGGGGATGGAGGACTAGTGATCGGCTGGCTGCTTCCAGTCGATTAGAGAGGTGAAAAGCTGAAAGTGTGCCAGTAATCTTCAAAGGGCAGAACATACCATCTCTGCCCCATAAACTGTTCTCTCCGAGGGAAAAAATGGAAGTTATCCTCACAGTTCACTGCCGTGGTATTTCTTCTGTCCCATGCTTTGCATGATTGCCATGGTACAGCATTGTTTCAAACTGTTTATTGTGATCTGTGGGTCTTTGAGTTTCAGTGAGTTTGCTGAAATGTCGAAGAAATATTTCCAAACTTCAATGTTCAATGAAATTTTTGTTCACGTTTGAAATGGAGAGAGCAGCTTTAAAAGGTACTAAGCCTTTTACAAATTGGTGAGTACTGGCACATGAGACCTAGAGCAGGAGCCAACTTCTCACACTTAGTCAGTGGGAAAAGAAAGTGCTTTGAAAGTTCCTCCCTCACCTACACAGTAGTCGTCATGTCGAGACCTGCCAGAGAGAGACACATTCTCAAGTGAATCCTGGCTTCTTGGAAGCGCTTGCCTAGACGAGACACAGTGCATAAAAACAACTTTTGGGGGACAGGTATGTTTTTCTTGCAGCTGCGGTTGTAAGGTCTTGGCAAGACAAGCAGTGTGGCCAGAATTTTGAACTTCTGATGCGTGTGTAATGCAAAGGACCTGGTACCTTTTTGTAAAGGTCCTCAAAATGAGCACATGAAGAGTTTGCTGTGAAACTAAGTGGCCCTACTGCGCAGAAGCATTCAGATGTCACTTGATGATCTGTAAGGGGACTTGCTGATTTGGGAATGTGCTAGGGAGAATACATATTCCTTTGACAAGCTCTGTCACTGGGTGGGCGGTGACCTACACAACATGTGCTTTTTTTTTTTCCTTTTTTTTTTTTTTCCTTCAACCTCAATGGTATTCCTACAGGGAATGGATAACCATTTTAACTGTATTTTTTACAGCCCGTACCTTCTTGGGAATATAATTGTCTAACTTTTTATTTTTGGTCTGGCTGTTGTGGTGTGCAAAACTCCGTACATTGCTATTTTGCCACACTGCAACACCTTACAGATGTGGAAGATGTGAAATTTGTCATCAATTATGACTACCCTAACTCCTCAGAGGATTATATTCATCGAATTGGAAGAACTGCTCGCAGTACCAAAACAGGCACAGCATACACTTTCTTTACACCTAATAACATAAAGCAAGTGAGCGACCTTATCTCTGTGCTTCGTGAAGCTAATCAAGCAATTAATCCCAAGTTGCTTCAGTTGGTCGAAGACAGAGGTTCAGGTAAGACTTTAATAAGAAATGTTAGTTTTGGGGTCACATCTACAGATCCATTGAATTGGGCCTGGAGGGTGAGTAAAATCTTCATTACAAAGCTTCAATTGAAAAATTGTATGAATGTTTCAACCTAGAATGACTTGACCAGAGCTACCTAATTCCTTCTGTGCTAGCAATTTGTGCCATGAATGTAATTGATCTCTTCGCAATTATTTTCTTCACAGGTCGTTCCAGGGGTAGAGGAGGCATGAAGGATGACCGTCGGGACAGATACTCTGCGGGCAAAAGGGGTGGATTTAATACCTTTAGAGACAGGGAAAATTATGACAGAGGTTACTCTAGTCTGCTTAAGAGAGATTTTGGGGCAAAAACTCAGAATGGTGTTTACAGTGCTGCAAGTTACACCAATGGGAGCTTTGGAAGTAATTTTGTGTCTGCTGGTATACAGACGAGTTTTAGGACTGGTAATCCAACAGGGACTTACCAGAATGGGTATGATAGCACACAGCAATACGGAAGTAATGTCGCGAGTATGCACAATGGCATGAACCAGCAGGCATACGCATACCCTGCTACCGCAGCTGCACCTATGATTGGCTACCCAATGCCAACAGGATATTCTCAATAAGACTTTAGACGTATATGTAAATGTCTGTTTTTCATAATTGCTCTTTATATTGTGTGTTATCAGACAAGATAGTTATTTAAGAAACATGGGAAATGCAGAAATGACTGCAGTGCAGCAGTAATTATGGTGCACTTTTTCGCTATTTAAGTTGGATATTTCTCTACATTCCTGAAACAATTTTTAGGTTTTTTTTGTACTAGAAAATGCAGGCAGTGTTTTCACAAAAGTAACTGTACAGTGATTTGAAATACAATAAATGAAGGCAACGCATGGCCTTCCAATAAAAGATATTTGAAGACTGAATTAAGTGGAAATTGTACTTTATTTTATATATACATATATATATATATAAAATGTCATGTAAAACTTTTTTTTTTTTTTTTTTTGGTCCTAAGAACAAGTGACTGCTTTTTCCATTTTTTGATTCAGGGGATCGGGAACCAGAAGGTCCTTACAATGATCTGTTCATTGCAAGAATTGAAGGGATTGATTGAGATAAATGAGATAAATTTGAGTCTAGGCTTAATTTCATTAAAAGCTTTGTCAGTAGCTTCCAACATTGGGGGAGTCATTTAATAGCCTATTTTCCTTATTTCCTAGAATGAAAAACCAGTAAGATAATCTATATAGAATGAGAACAAACATGGACAACTGTTAACTTTTGCAAAACTTATAATTTAAAGAGCTCAAATAACTTTTTCAAAAGATTATATTCATGCTTTTGGCTGTGTTATCAACAACCAAATAAAGCTGATTAAGTCCGAGAGTTAAGCTGGAGGCTTTACTAGGTGATTTTGCACAATGTCCTTAAGTCCAGGTTACTTGTACATTCTAGTCTTCAAAGACTTCTGAGGCTCTTCACTAGTCAATCTGGGAGTCATGAATATCTTTACAATAATTCAGGGAACTCTAGAGGTCCTTTAAACTGTAAGGGTCTATCCACACTCCACACAAGGGAAAAACCTCATCAAAATTAGTGGAATCAGGAGTCGACAAAGCACAGTAAATACAGTACACATTTATGTTAGGTTCAACATGGATGTACTGCTAAAAATGATCCAGGGCATTGCTTTAGATTTAATTGTAGCTAACCAACTTCCCATCAATCTTGAATGTCTTTCCTGGTGTATGCTTTGCCAAAGCCAGGACGGGAGCGTCTATAGGAGACTCATTTTAATTCTGATGACTAAACAGGCTTTGTTATCCCTTGTCTCTTAAAATGTAAAGCAAATTAGTGTATGCTGGGGGTGGGGACTTGGATGGGGAGTGGTACTTGGAGAAATAAGTACTAAAAACTGATTCAACCTCTAGTACCCTGAATGGTTTTCAGTGGCATGGTTAGTCTTTAATGATTTTTAACTTAGAAGATTTTGGGATAGGTTGGAGCATTTATTACGTATTTTACTGTTTGTCTTAACGTGGACCTTTTAATTTGTAAACACGGAAATGATTGTGGGGCTTTGGAAAAATACATTTGCCTATTTGCCTTTGAAGTTTTAAAAGACAGTCCACTTTTTAGCATGTGTGTTGTGTCCAGCCTGTGGTTGTCTTAATAAATGTGATTTTTCTCCCCATTCTCTCCTTTATTTATTTGCAAAGAGGCCTCTTCCCTAGTGAGAGTTCCTTAGTGTAGAAAACACTTGGTGTACAAGCTTTGTAGTTAATTACTATAATTGTTTGGTTTTCCTGGTTAGCTGCTACATGGACTTGTAAGGGGTTACTCCCTGGTCAGCAACTTTCCCAGGATCATATTCCACCACCATACCCTGGAGATTGAACCCAGGGGAACTACATCCGCATTCTTAGTCCTTTTGAGATCAGTTTCATTAAGTTGCCCAGGCTGGCCTTGAACTCATGCCACCCTTCCCTGCCACAACATTTTAACTCCTTTTATGTACTTAACTATTGTTACTCTTTGGACCCTTTCTGGGAGTTTAGTGAAATTCGGCTTGTACTTTTTTTCTAAACCTATTATCTGAGAAAGTGGGTTTTGGGGTCAACTTTTTCTTTGGCTGTTTTCCATTATTTGGACGATTTTTTTTTTTTTTTTTTTTTTGCGGTACTGGGGATTGAACTCAGGGGCGTTCTACCTCCGAGCTATACCCCCAGCCCTATTTTTTATTATTTTGAAACCGAGTCTCACTAAGTTGCAGAGTGCCTCACTAGGTAGCTGAGGCTGGCCGCGAACTCGGATCCTCCCGTTTCAGCCTCCCGAATGCTGGGATTACAAGCGTGCGCCACCACGCCCGGCTCTGGACAATTATTAAAGTCTTAAAATGGAGATTGTAAGGTTAGAAGCCTGCTGGGTAGCTAATGGATCATAAATCTCCCTGTGTCTTTTGATAAACTGAAAAAGGTCCTCTTGGTTAAAAAGTTAAGCATTTCCCGGAGAGCTTTTTAAAATGCTGAGACCTTCAGCCATTTCCTCCTAAAGTGAATTTCCCCAAGACAAGTAGGTGCTGCCGGCTGATGACTACCTTTTGGAAGCTACTGCAATATGCAAAGCGACTATACACTTTAAGCTTCACGTACCCTATGCATCTCCAGAAGAGTAATTTCCTGATAACCACTCAACAGCATTTGTCGGGAATTAAAGTTTAGGTCTAAACCATAAAGGGCTAAAGCTTTTTTTGTGTGTGTGGTACTCGGGTTGGAACCTAGGGGCTTTTCACCTCCAGCCTATGCCCCCAGCTTGGAAACTTAAAGCGCTGGAACCCGCGATCCTCCCGTCTCAGCCTCCCAAGCGTGCGCCACCCACACCCGGTTTAGGACTAAAGCTTTTTTAAAAAATGGGGACTGGGTTTTATTTTCAGACCTCAAAGGTGAAGAAGTACTTAAGTTGTGATTTGGAGAACACAAATATTTTGATAACGTTTTCTTGTCAGAAATTGGGCAAAATAAAGCTGGTTCAGAAGTGGCTACAGAGCCGGGCGTGGTGGCACACACTTGTAATCCCAGCATTCGGGAGGCTGAGACCGGAGGATCCGGGTTCAAGGCCAGCCTCAGCTACCTAGTGAGGCACTCCGCAACTTAGTAAGACTCTGTTTCAAAATAAAGAATAAAAAGGGGCTGGGGGTGTAGCTCGGAGGTAGAATGCCCGAGTTCAATCCCCAGTACCGCAAAAAAAAAGAAGTGGCTACAGCACGGTAGTGAAAAGTAGGTAGGAATAAATTGATAAAGGACCGAAAAATCAACAGCCCACGGGCTGGGGGCGGCGGGGCGCGACCTACTGTAACACCCGGGACGGCGCCCGCATGACGGGTGGGCCAGCCCGGGGCAGGGGCTGCGGGACCCGGGACGCCCTTCCGGGGCGGGGCTACGCGCACACGCTCACTTCCTTCAAGCCCCCACGGGCTTCCGGTGTTCTACAGTTGTGGCGGTTTATTGGGGTCGGAGAAGTGCCAGAGTGATGGGGTATCGTGCTCTTTACCCCTGAAGGACATGCGCTCCCGCCTGACCCTCAGGGCCTGCCATAAGGTCTGCAGGCGTCTGTTGTCTGGGTTTGGGGGTCGGATAGATGGGGCGCAGCCGGAGCAGCTGACGGGAAGGAGCGGCGCCCGCGGAGGACACCTGAAGCCCCACGCCGAGCTCCCCCGGAGCAGCGAGCAGACGGAAGCCCCCGCGCGGGCAGAGGGGAGCGAGGCGCTGTTAGAGGTCTGCCTGCGGAGGCATTTTCTCAGCGGAACCAAGCAGCATCTTAGCCGAGATTCTCTTCTGAGCGGGTGCCACCCCGGTTTTGGACCTTTGGGCATAGAGTTGCGGAAGAACCTGGCGGCAGAATGGTGGTCCTCTGTGGTGGTGTTCAGGGAGCAGATCTTCCCAGTGGATGCCCTCCACCACGAACCAGGCCCTGCGCAGCACGGGGACAGTGCCTTCAGGTTAGTTTCTGCAGAAACTCTTCGCGAAATCTTGCAAGACAAAGAGCTGAGTAAGGACCAGCTAGTAGCATTTCTTGAGAACTTATTAAAAACTTCTGGGAAACTACGGGAGAATCTTCTTCACGGTATGGTTCTTCACGATTTCATGCTTCAAAACAGACTTGGGGTGGAAAGGCAATCTCACTCAAGTTTGCCGATTTTAACAGGTCCTTCATGTCCATTCAAAGGAAGTTACCTGGGTCTTAACTCTTTGAAGTGGCCGGTGTATTAACAGTGCTCTACCACGGAGCAAATTGGTCCCTGGGATCATTACTGTTCCTTAAAATATCTGTACAGAGGGAACTAGTTAACACTCAATTTCACGTAACAACCCATAGATTTTTAGAGCTCAATTGAATAACCCTAGAATTAGGACCTCAATCATGTGCTTGAACTATTTGTTAATTGTTGCCAACATGTTTACGTATACTCGCAAGGTTATTCTTCAATTTTACATGTAATCTATAAACCAAGAACTCATTTTTAGAGAGCAAAAGGAAAATGCTTCTACCCCCCAGTTTTTCTTACTGAAAACTGACCTTCAACCTATTTTATTTTATTTTTATTTTTATTTTTATTTTTATTTGCAGTACTGGGGATTGAACTCAGGGGCATTCTACCTCCGGGCTACACCCCCAGCCCCTATTTTTTATTCCTTATTTTGAAACCAGGTCTCACTAAGTTGCGGAGTGCCTCACTAGGTAGCTGAGGCTGGCTGCGAACCCGGATCCTCCGGTTTCAGCCTCCCAAATGCTGGGATTACAAGCGTGCACCACCACGCCCGGCAACCTATTTTATTTATTTATTTGTTTTTTCTTTTTTCCAGTACTGGGGATTGAACCCAGGGGCATTCTACCTCCGAGCCACACCTTAGCCCTATTTTTTATTCTTTTATTTTGAAACAGAGTCTCACTAAATTGCGGAGGGACTCCTTAAGTAGCTGTGGCTGTCCTTGAACCTGCAATCTTCCTGTCTCAGCCTCCCAAGTACTGGGATTACAAGCTTGCGCCACCACGCCTGGCTTAACCTTCAACCTATTGTTTGACCCTTTAGGTAATGTTTGTATTTGCCAACTAGTAAGACTAATCAAAGCTTATAAGTGATTGCTTCATGAATACACAGTAATCTGTAGGGCATCATTAGCCCTTAAATAAAATATAACAGTTTCAGTTAGGCATGGTGGTGCACGCCTGCAATCCAAGTACTTGGGAGGCTGAGACAGGATGACTGTAAGCTCAAGGACAGCCTCAGCCACTAAATAAAACCCTCTGCAATTTAGTGAGACCCTGTTTCAAACTAAAAAATAAAACAGGGCTGGGGGTATACCTCAGAGGTAAAATACCCCTGGGTTCAATCCCCAGTACCACAAAAAAATAAGTTTGAGGCCAGTGCACAGTAACTTAGAAGACCCTGTTTCAAAATAAAAGAAAAATGAAAATGGCTGGGGATGTAGCTCAGTGGAAGAATGCCTCTGAATTTAATCCCCAGTACCACGATAAATAAATAGGTAAATAAATAAAGTTGAATATAATATAATACAGAGATTCTGGGAAAAAATAAAAGTAACTTGGATTCATTA
Organism: Graphiurus murinus; assembly: GCA_004027655.1. Lineage (NCBI taxonomy): Eukaryota > Metazoa > Chordata > Mammalia > Rodentia > Gliridae > Graphiurus > Graphiurus murinus. The sequence goes on along the minus strand of PVLC010037060.1, from coordinate 1,048 downwards.
CAGGACAGACTGGCTGCCACATTTCTCATCTTTGTGAAATGTATGTTCCCCTTGCCATTTTGGTACCATAGAGTAACTTAAAATACCCAAAACTTAGCCAGGAATGGTGGCACATGCTTGTAATCTCAGTACTTGGGAGGCTGAGACAGGATCACAGGTTCATAGCCAGCCTCGGCTACTTAGTGAGGCTCTGTTTCAAAATAAAGAATAAAAAAATAGGACTGGGGGTATAGCTCGGAGGTAAAATGCCCCTGGGCTCAATCCCCAGTACAGGGGCGGGGGGAGAAACACACACACACACACACACAAAATAGAAGAATAAAATAGGGCTGGGGGTGTAGTGCACAGGTAGAATGCCCCTGAGTTCCATCCCCAGTAACACACACATGCACCATACACACCACCTAAACTTCCATGGCTGTGAAAATTAGTGCACCTATTGTAGTTGTTTAAAGATTTCCATAATGAAATAAAGCAAACTAAAACAAACTGGCAATAAGTATGATAATTTTGGCTTATAATGCTTTATTCTATCTTTTTTTATCATAGTTATTTAATCACTATTTGCTCATTGACCATGACCCAAAACTATTTCTTTTAAATGAAATTCCTATCCTCCTAGTTGCACAGATTTAGAAAATAAGATGTAGCTCTCATGCAAGCATCTATTTATGTGCCATTTTCTTGCCTTTAGAAAACTTAACTCCACTTAATTGCTAAATCCTTTGGCTGTCTAGTGTTTTGAGCTTAGACTTACCCAGTTTGCTTCTTTTTGTTCCTATTGCCCTTGCTCTCTTCTGTCCCGTGTCTGAACTGTTGTGACGGCCTCAATTTATGAAAAGCTTTTTTTTTTTTTTTTTTGATGCTGAGGATTGAGCCCAGGGGAATTCTACTGAGCTACACCCCCAGCCCTTTTCTTAAATTTTTATTTTGAAACAGGGTCTTACTAAGTTGTGGAGGGCCTCACTAAGTTGCTGAGGCTGTCCTCGAACCTGTGATCCTCCTGTCTCAGCCTCCTGAGTACTGGGATTACAAGCCTGTGCCACCA
>PVLC010037059.1:0-15461 GCA_004027655.1 Graphiurus murinus | reverse complement strand
TGTTGTTGTTCGTGTTTTTTATGATTGCCATTCTGACTGGAGTTAGGTGAAATCTCAGGGTAGTTTTGATTTGCATCTCTCTGATTGCTAATGATGTGGAACATTTCCTCATACATTTATTGGCCATTTGTATTTCTTCTTTTGTGAAGTGTCTATTTAGATCCTTTGCCCATTTTTTGATTGGGTTATTTGCTTTCTTGGCTGTGATTTTCTTGAGTTCTTTGTATATCCTAGATATTAAACCTCTATCCGAAGAGTAACTGGCAAAAACTCCCACTCTGTAGGCTCTCTGTTTAGGTTCTTGATAATTTCCTTTGCTGCACAAAAGCTCTTCAGTTTAATGCAATCCCATGTATTGATCTTCCTGAAAACAGTATGGAGGATCCTCAGATGTATGGGAATGAACCTACCATATGATCCAGCAATACTAATGGAAACCAAACTATCAGACAGACGTATGGAAACCAAACTATCAGACAGACATATGTGTATCTATGTTTATAGCTGCACAATTTACAATAGCCAAACTATGGAAGCAGCCAAGGTGTCCATCGATAGATGAATGGATTACAAAACTATGGGATATGTACACAATGGAATTTTACTCAGCCAGAAAGAAGAACAAAATCATGTTATTTGCAGGGAAATGGAGGCAACTGAAAAACATTATGTTAAGTGAGATTAGCCAGTCACAAAGAGTAAAGAAGCATATGTTCTCCCTAATATGCAGATCCTAGGGAGAAGATGGGGCTTAAGAGGGTCTCCAGATGAAAAAGGAGAGATCCTCGAAAGCAAAGAAGTTGATTTAACCAAAGACGTTGGAGGGGGGGGGGCACACTAATGTATATCAAGGTCACTCACTAAACTGAACTTGAGAGGGAGGGAAGGCGAGGGAGCGGGGTGGGAATTTGGGGAAGGGTCAAATGAGAATTATGAGCACATATATCATTATCAATTTGTACCTAACAAAGATGTATGCTTACAATGTATGAATATAAATAAAAATTTTAAAAAATAGCTGAGTGATTGCTCATTCTTGTAAAATGAGTCAAACTGGATTTGCATGTGTGTATGAAAGTCTTGGCATTGACAAGGATGCTGATTTTGTCTTCCACTATGTTAGATATTGTTTCCATTTGATGCTATAAGTAGATTTAAGGAGTATTGTGTCAATGTTCTTGCTCAAGAAAATAATTAAAATGTTGAGAAATATTGAGTATAAAAACATTCTTAGATTTTTATATGAGATTTTATATTAGGCTTAGACAAAAATTAGTCACTAGTTAACATTTTGGTTGATCAACTGCTGATACTTCTATGTACCCCATGCATGCTTTGTAGATGCTACCCAGTGATTTAGGATAAGTATAAATGAATGAGTGAGAGTTTCAAAAAAAGAAATACAGTATCAAAAGAGTAAAGTAGTGGAAATTAAGGCTTATTTAGAAAAGATCAGACTAGACAAGAAAAATCAGTTAAATAACATTAACAAGGGCAGTAGGAAAATAGTTTGTGGATTATTTGCCTTAAACACAAACCATATACTTTCTCTATGATATGCTACCTTTCTTTCTTTGACCATTTAAAAAGAAAAGAAGTACTTAGGGGCTCCTAGGGACATTACTCTAGGTGGCCTATGCAAAACAGATTGTAAGAGGAAGTCTTTATGAAACTCAGGCAAGGTTCACACATGGAGGAGTAGATTTTAGCCATTTATTTGAATACACCATATGTCTTTCCTTCCAGACTATTATTATTAAAATCTACAGACCACCTCCTTATTGATCCATCTTCATTTAGCTATTTAAACAAATGTAAATTTGTCTCTATTAACATGAACTAATCATGTGGACATTTTACATTGACAAAAAGCCCTCATAGACTGTAGAACTAAGATTTAGAAAGCAAACAGGACTCTGGATAATGGGTTTATCATTCAACTGGAATCTCTTAGACTAGGTTTTCTAACAATAAAAATTAAACTGCTTTCTTGAATAAAGTCAACATCCTTTGGTCATTCACAGCTCCAGAAAGCATTGTGCCATCCATCCTCTGAGTGAAAGATATCACAGAGAACTCTTATGAGCTTTCTGAACTAATTGTTTTTCAGAGTATTCTGTAAAAACAGTGGTATTTGGGGTTGAGAAAACTAAAAAAATGTTTAGTTACAACAGACATAAGGCAAAACATAAGTATTGGGAAAAGACAGAAAACTTTGCATTTAAGACAACCAAATTTGCAGAACTAGTTGATAAAAATTGCTAAATTTCATTTGAATTTTCAACATTGAATTAAATGGGTATACCATTTAATTCAATGATACCCAAGTTTATCTTGAAGATTAATAAATGTACAAATGCTTAAATATTCCCAAGTTATTGAAACAAATGACAAGTAATGTCATTTTAAGGTAATAAATTCATGTAGAACTGCCTCATACGTAAAGTTTTATATATTTTTTTCAAAGGTAGAGATATTACTCAAACTTTCTTTGTCCCTCAAAAATTTTTTCTGCCAGAAATATATGCCATTTTGAAACACATTATCAAATAAGGGAAGGAGGATGCTCAAAAAGACAGTCTGGATAAAGTTTGGGGGACAAATATATAAAATTTTCTAAATCTGAATTTTAAAACTTTCTCATTTTCTACTTTAAAAGTAGTTTTATTCCTGTTGGCTTTGTTGACTCTTTTGCTTATAAAATTCTGCAAAGCTTTGTAAAAGAAGGCATGTTCTAAAATTATTGGCAAAATTTCTGAAGACGATAAGTAAACATATATTACTTATGTCATCAGAAAACATACACACCTCAGTAGAATTAATATTTTGGTTTCTAAGAAATAAATTCTACTTTCCCATAGACATTTTCTTTTTAGTTAAAATTTCCCTTGTTAGAGGATAATGTTATAATTTCAAATTCATATTTGAAAACTGAAACTCAAGATCATATAAGACTAAAATCCATGCAGCTTATTCTTGGCGTATACCTAGCTTTTCTATTATTTGGGCATCTGTTTTGTAACACAGTCCTTTTTAATACTGTACTATGGACATAACTACTTCACTATTCCCATTTCAAGATAAAAATGTGTTTAATGTAAAAATCTAATTTGCTAAAATTACCAATTCTTTACACATAGTGCTATTATAAAACAGTTTGTTGCAAAAGTAATGAGATTACTTACCTATATTGGAGATAATCCTAGAATATTCTAGATGCATTCATAGCCACACTTTGCAAAGTATGTTACCATTTTTCCACGATTGAGATAAAATATTTGAGCTAATCAATTATAAGGCGGAAAGGCTTATTTTGACTGATGGTTCCAGAGGTTTCAGTCCATATCTGCTTGGCTTCCTTGCCTTTGGGCTTGTGGTACAACATGGCAGAAGCATGTGGCAAGAGAAGCTGTGTACTTCATGGTTGCTGAGAAGCACAGAGAAAAGCAGAAAGTGGCTGGGTCCTTATATCCCCTCTAGGGCATGCTCCCAAAGACCTAATTTCCTTGCACTAGGGCCTATCACCTAAATGTTCCACCATTTTGCCATAGTGCCACCAGTTGGTACCAAGTCTTCAACATATGGGTCTTTGAGGGACATTTAAGACCCAAACTTTAGCACAAGCTTGACATAATTTTGTTATTAGTTCCAGGAAAGCAATGAGTACTTGAAATGGTTCAAACTTATTTTTCATATGTGGTCTAAGATTTATAGTTTTCAACAATGTACTATTAAAAATGCACTTGAGTTATGAAGGAAGGATTTAAAGGATGACTATCAATAAAGCAAATGCTTTTTAAAATCATATGATATAAGGAAGAAACAAATTGAGCAAGTTTAAAAATGTTTCTTTGGACAAGTGGTGGGATTTGTTTTCTCAGTCACCATTGTGTGTGACTGCATAAGTGTATCCTGTAGAATGCAATGTGAGTTTACGGGTCCAGTTTGTTGTCAATAGTTGTATATGTACACCATGACCAAGTTGGTCTCACTCCAGGAATGCAACACTGGTACAACATATGCAAATCAATACATGTCATTCACCACATAAATATAAATAAGGAAAAAATCACATGACCAGCTCAATAGATGCTGAAAAAGCATTTGACAAAATCCAACACCTAGTCATGCTAAAAATTCTGCAGAAAATCAGAAAAGAAGAAACTTATCTCAACATCATAAAGGCAATATATAATAAACTCAAAGCCAACATAATATTGAATAGAAAAAAACTATAGGAATTTTCTTTAAAATCAAGAATAAAAAAAGAATGCCCAATATCACCATTCTTTTTAGATATAGTACTTAAGAGTCTTGCCAGAGCAATAATACAACAAAAGGATATCAAAGGAATTCAAACAGGAAAAACAGAACTGAAATTATCTTTAGTTGCAGATCATATGATCCTATATTTAGGAGAACTCCAAAACTCAACCAAAAGACTTCTACAGCTGACTAACAAATTCAGCAAAGTAATGGGATAGAAAATCAATCTTAAAAAATCAATACCTTTTTATATTCCAACCATGAAACCAATGAAAAAGAAATGCAGAAATCAATTCCATTCACGAAAACTTTAAAAACAATAAATACAGATATCAATTCCAGAAATCAATTCCATTCATGAAAACTTCAAAAACAATAAAATACCTAGGAATAAATCTATCCAAGGAGGTCAAAGATATCTACAATGAAAATTGTAAAACACTAAAAGAAAGATGATCTTAAAAATGGAAAGATCTCTCTTGCCCTTGGATAGGCAGAATAAATATTATCAAAATGGCCATTCTACTAAAATTGATCTAGAGTCAATACAATCCCTATCAAAATACTGCTGTCATTCTTCACAGACCTAGAAAAATTAGTCCTAAATTTCATATGGAGAAACAAAAAACCCAGAACAGCCAAAGAAATTCTCAGCATCACAATTAATGACTTCAAATTATACTACAGACCTATAGTAATAAAAACAGGATGGTATTGCTACAAAAAGAGACACATACATAAATGGAATAGAATAAAAGATACAGAAACAAATCCACACTCTTACAGTCAATTGATTTTTAACAAAGATGCCAAACACATACTTTGGAGAAAAGTTAGCCTTTTCAACAAATGGTTGGGAAAACTGGTTCCATATGTGGAAAAATGAAATTAAATCCCTACTTCTCACCCTGCACAAGAGTCAACTCAAGATGGATCAAAGACCTGGAAATTAGACCAGAGACTTTGACTATTAGAAGAGGGCATAGGTAGGTACAACACTCTAATATATAGGCACAGGTAGAAACTTCCTCAATAATAGCCTCAAAGCTCAGGAAATTAAAACAAAGATTGATAAATGGGATGACATTAAACTAAAAATTTCTGCTCTTCAAAGGAAACCATCAAGAGTCTAAACAGAGAGCCTACAGAATGAGAGAAGATCTTTGCTTGTTGTTCCTCTGATAGAGGATGAATATCTAGAATATATGAAATACTTATAAGACTAAATACTAAAAAAAATAAAGAAATGGGCAATTTAACTAAATAGATACTAAACAAAGGAGAAATACAAATGGCCAATAAATACATGAAAAAATGTTCAACATCATTAGCAATCAGAGTGATGCAAATCAAAACTACACTGAAATTCCATCTAACCCCAATTAGAGCCCCATCAAGAAGTGAAACAACAATAAATGCTGGTGAGGATATGGGGAAATAGGAACTCTTCTACACTGTTGGTGGGATTGCAAGTTAGTACAGCCACTATAGAGATCAGTGATTTGATCATATGATTCAGCTATACTCCTCATGAATATCTTCCCAAAGGAAATGAAATCAGAATATTATAGTAATACATTCATATCCACATTTATAGCAGCACAGTTCACAATAGTCAAATTATGGAACAGATGAATAAATTATAAAATTATAGTATGTACACATGTTCTGAATAGCATTCTTACAGCTATAATCTAAAAACTGACCACATAACTTAGAGGAAAGAAGATTTATTTTCTTACAGTTTCGAGTTCAGTCCATGTGAGGGCAGGGGCCACATATCTCAGGGCATGGCAGCATGAGGTGGAAGAGGAAGAGCACATGGGCTGTGCTCCTCACATCATGGAGGCTGGAAGCATTAAAGAAATCAGGGTCAGAGGAACCATATTTAATTCCCAAGGCCTCAACCCCGGGATCTACCCCCTCCAGAAACACCTTACCAGCCCAGCCCAGGACCCAAAGAGATCAATCACAATGGACTTATCCACTGCTGGGATTACAACCCTATGACTCAATTACATCAGCTACAAACATTAACAAATGAGCTCTTTAGGGGACATTTTATTTTTTTCTCAGTTTCTATATGTATCTTTTTTTATTATTGTAATAATTCATGCATTGTAAGCATACATCTTTGTTAGGTACAAATTGATAATGACATATGTGCACACATTTCTTTTTTTTATAGTTCTTGTTTTTATTTTATTTTTTTTTAATTTATTTTTTATTGTAGTAATTCGTGCAATATAACATACATCTTTGTTAAGTACAAGTTGTTAATAACATATTTGCACACAATTCTCATTTGACCCCTTCCCCAATTCCCACCCCGCTCCCTCGCCCTCCCTCCCCCTCACGTTCAGTTCAATGAGTGACCTTGATATGATTGTGTAAGTACATCATGATGTGCACACATTTCTCATTTGACCCCTCCCCCAATTCCCACCCCACTTCCTCACCCTCCTTCCCTCTCAAGTTCAGTTTAGTGAGTGACCTTGATATAATTGTATAAGTACATTGTGTGCATTAGGGTATTCCCCCCATCCATCCCCTTCAGTTAAATCAACTTCTTTACTTATCAAGGGTCTCTCCTTTTTCATCTGGAGACCCTCTTATGCCCTATCTTCTCCCTAGCATCTGCATATTAGGGAGAACATATGCTTCTTTACTCTTTGTGACTGGCTAATCTCACTTAACATAATGTTTTCCAGTTGCATCCATTTCCCTGCAAAGAACATGATTTTGTTCTTCTTTATGGTTGAGTAAAATTCCATTGTATACATATCCCATAGTTTTGTAATCCATTCATCTGTCGATGGACACCTTGGCTACTTCCATAGTTTGGCTATTGTAAATTGTGCAGCTATAAACATAGATACACATACGTCGGTCTGATAGTTTGGTTTCCATTCTTTTGGGTAGATACCCAGAAGTGGTATTGCTGGATCATATGGTAGATTCATTCCCATACGTCTGAGGATCCTCCATACTGTTTTCCAAAGTGGTTGCACTAGTTTGCAATCCCACCAACAATGTATTAGGGTTCCCATTTCTCCACACCCTCGCCAGCAGTTGTTGTTTGTGTTTTTTATACCTAAGTATAACAACACACAATGGAGTTCTACTCAGCCATAAAGAAGAACAAAATTATGTTATTTGCAAGAAAATAGAGGAACTTGGAGATCATTATGTTAAGTAAGATTAGCCAGTCACAGAAAGTAAAGGGCCAAATGTTTTCTCTCATGCGCAGTAGCTAGAGAGTAATTAGGATATTAAAGGGATTTCAGATAATGGAGAACAAACTCCAGTGGAGCCAGAGAGGTAGTCTACGTCAATGAGGGTAGTAGGAGAATCAATGAAGGAATCATTTCCATTGAAATTATGTGTATATGTGAGAATACCAATGTCAATCTCAAACCTGTGTGGAGAATGGGGGAGGAATGGGAGGGACCTGGGAGAAAGCCCAAGTGCTGTGTGCATTTTATGTCAATATCACAATGAACTACATTATCATATGAGACAATAATGCAACAATGAAAGTATAAAAGTAAGATAAAATAATTGGTAATAGGACTATAAAATCTCCCCAGGTTATTATATCCTCTTAATGAGAGAAAAGTTTCTCAAAGTTTTATAATTAAGTTTCAGTTTAATTTTTAATAGAATAAAAAACCCAAGATCAAAATATCACTGGGTTTTCTTTATTCAATATTCCAACTCAGCAACCTTAGTTTACACTTATCTTTTCCCTCAAATGTTAGTCTTATATTTCTGAGGATTAATATGCAAGTCACATTTGTACCTACACCTATATGTTGTCCCTCCTTTCTTTATCCTTCAGTCAATAGATGATTTTCTCATCAGATTTCTATTTTAAATGTGTTGATTTGAAGAAAAGTATTTTAGCTAGAAAATTTGGGTTTTAATTCCTTCTCTCTGGATTACTAACTTTGCAACTTTAGACGACATATTTATCACTCTATAACTCAGCTTTTTTATAGTGTTCTTGTAAAAATTAAATTGTAAGTACATGTAGAGTCAGAGTGCCTAGCACAAAATAATAATTCTAATTACTATTATATCCTCATAATTTTTATATGTGAAATATTAAGTAAATTTTTATCTATATATATTTAGAATATGTTATGTATATATGCGTGCTCAGTTGGTAAACTCTATCTGTTCCATTTCTGAGGGACATATATTTCTAGAAGCTGATTTCAGAAGTAGCATAAGTAACATTCTGACCTGTGCATCCTGATGCCTTGGCTACAACAGTCTGAAAAGAGTTTATCTCGAAATATCTGTCAAAAGCAAAAGCAGAAATATAAAAGAACCCTTGTTAGAGGAGAGAGTGGGGTTAGCAGTTTGATGGTTGGCTGGAGGGCTTGCTGTCAACTGTTCTTGAGGCCTGAAGGCTAATTCATATAACCTTTTGGAAAAGAACACTATAGAATAGCATTAGCTTTAGAGCATTATGGGGTCAGGGGTGGGCATGCAGAGTTCAGCACCTGTCAGGGGAAGACTACAAAGTTTCAAATGAGAAAGATAGATTTTCAGAGGAAAAGTGGGAAATCTGAGACATGTGGCAATGCCAGTCATTAGGGATTTAGGAACAGAGATAAAACTGAGATAAGATGGTTTGCTCCCTGAAAGCAAGAAAAGGACAATAGTCCTAATGCCAGTGACCAGCAGAGGACTGTAAGTAAAACACAGAGAACTCATTTGACTCTGAGGTAAAATTCACTGAAGTAGAGGTTCTTTATGTGACCCAGCCTCTAAATTGTCAAGGGACTCACGAGTGTCCTGTTCTCAACTCCTAGTTAGAACAACCTTAATATTATAGGTTACCATGGGTAGACTGCGTGTAATGAATGAAAGGAGATCTTTTAACCACTTTACTTCACCATGCCTGGCATTTTGGGGGTTTGGTATTTCTTGGACCTTGACTCCTAGGCTGTACTCAGTGGGCTCAACTTGCTCACAGCTATGAGTACAATGAAATCACATACCAAACTCTGCCCCACGTTGGTACTGTCATTCATTCCGCTCCTCAGACAGGTGGAGACCTCACACTGCCCAGTGCCCTCCTCTGACTTCTTTCAATAGCCTTTCCTCCTCACACATCTGCCTTCTCTTGGGGAGTGAGCCCTGCATCTCCTCTTTCCTGTGTCCCACAGGACAGCTCTCTTCCCTCTCTCCTGTCAGGATCTTTCTGGATCTCCCAGTTTTTCTCAGCTAGTCCACTAGAGATTAACAAGGACTGCATTCCACAAAACAGGTAATCTCGTTACATGCCAGAATTCTTCTGCTTCTATGTAGCTTTAGAGAGACCGATGAAAGATGGTGGTATACTTTAAAAAAACATCCTCATCTTCCTTTCTACACACTAAACAAGCTGAATGAGAAAAACAACCTGATTACTTTAATAAACATTAATTTAAAATTTAGAAAGTGAGAATTCTATATAATTCAACAAGTAAATGGATTTACATAAACAGAAAAGCTCAATCAAAATCTTATAAGTATTTAATTCTAATCCCCATATCATGCCCTGTATATGTACACCCCCAAAAACAAGTGATACAAATTATTGTTAGATTAAACTTTACTACTAAAGTACCTTATTTATAAAGGATTATCTCAAGTTCTTATTTAATTGCTATTTTCATCCTAATTCATCATTACTGTTTTCCTGCAAATAACCTATCTTCTCTCTCTTTCTCTCTCTCTCTCTCTCTCTCTCTCTCTCTCTCTCTCTCTCTCTCTCTCTCTCTCTCTCTCTCCCCCTTTCTCTCTCTTCTTAGAAACACACACCCACACATATACACATACACACACACGGAGAGAAAATCAAGTTTTCACAGGCTACAGAAATTAGTAAGAGTCTGTTAGCAGTTACCCTCTGAGTTCTGTTCTTTTTGAAGTTCTTTTTAAAAAGTTCCAAAACAAGTATTCCTGGGACAGGGTTCATCTCTGCCATTCAGATCTGGTGTAACAAAGATAGAGAAAGAAAAGTATGTTTAACCTGACATCAAAGGGAAATACAGGGGACTTTGAGAAATTAAAAATAGCATTTCACTGTACTAGGACTTTTATCAAGATTATTATAGTTTTTATTAATGTTATGGTTATAAAGTTCCATAGATTTGTTTATTTGTCTTGGAGATGAGATCTCTGCTGGTTGTCAGAGTTGACCTTGGATTCCTGACTCAAGTAATCTTCCTGCCTCAGCCTCAATAGTACCTGGCTAGTTCCATAGGTTTTCAATGATGTTTCCCAACTGCCCCCTTCCTCCACAAACTCTGGTTTCTGTAAACTCTGAGGCTTTACAGTATAGGAACAGATATGCTTGGTCTCAATTATTCTGAGGTGTGCATACTTTGATTAAGTGGGGAAGAAGCCCTGAGGTGTTGAGAGGTTGTACTCTAAAACATAATATGAAACTGAGTGGCACAATTTAATATTCCTACTCAGTAAGAGACTTATGGTGGCAACACAGAAGAGAAACATTTTTTGTGTTTATCAGTTCTTTTCAAATTTGAATGTGCAGCCTTATTACAAAAGGACAGTGCTATAGTTGTAATATCTTGATTGTTTCTGAGGCATTCACAGAGCCCTAGGATGGGGAACTAGGTCTCATTGATTAAATATTTTATATTTCTTTTCTTCTAACCCTTGCCTGTGTGTAAAATTTAAAAGAATTTACAGTGTATAGAATCTGAGCAGAAAATGTGACTGGGAGACAGAATTGATTGTGTTAAAACCAATCACATTACCTCATTTGAACACATTTTCTTAAGGAGTATGGACAAAAGAAGAAAATGAGGTTAGTAATTACTTCTTAAATTAGGTTCGTGGTGACCTTGTGCAAATTCTCCTATAATTCTGAGTAAAAAGACATATCCTACAGCCCACATCAGACAGCAATAATTACAGAAGTAATTCTGGAAGGGGGAAAAAAGAGAAAGAAAAAAACAGCTTCAAGTTGTTGACTCCAGCTGTTCCCTTGAAATGAATCAGAAATTGAGCACTACAGACTTCTCTTAACAATAGCTTTAAAGTTAAAAAAGGGATTGTGGATCAAGGGTACAGGCTCACAGACCTAGATGAGAGACTATCTGCAATAGTATACCATAGTACCAACCCAGCTCAGAACACACATTTGAAAGAAGAAAATCAATCTATTGTATTAATGATCATAGCCATGCAATTTTTGCTCTTTCAATTTTTAATCATGATAAGGCTGCCCCATAGATAGAATTCCTTTTTTTTTCTTTTTGAAACTGGAAATTGAATCAAGGGGTATTCTATCTCCAAGTTACACCCCTAACCCTCTTTTACTTTTTTATTTTGAAACAGGGTCTCACAAAGTTGCTGGGGACCTTACTAAATTCTGGAGGCTGGCCTCCAATCTGTGATCCTCTATATCCATTTCCCAAGTACTGTGATTATAGGCATGCACCACCATATCCAACTATTTTTTTCTTTTTTAATTTGTGCATTGTAATAATACATCTTGATGAAGATCAGGGTGATAAAGTCATACATGCACTTAGTACTCATTAAGCCCTCCCCCAGTTCCCACCCCACTTTCTTTCCCTCCCCACCTTCCCATGCTCAACACAATGATTGGCTTTGATTAAGTTTGTGTATGTATATCATATTCATCGAGGTGTTTCCCTTTTCAAGTCTTCCTCCCTCCTTCTATCTCCCTCAGTTCGGTCCCCTCCTTCACTCCACTTAGATTTCTCCTCCTTTGTCTGGAGTCCCTCCTGTGTTCCAATTTCTCCCTAGCTTCTGCATATAAGAGAGAACGTCTGACCATTAACTTTTTGTGACTGACTAATCTCACTCAGCATATTATTCTTCAATTGCATCTATTTCCCTGCAAATGACATAATTTTGTTCTTTATGGAAGAGTAGAATTTCATTGTGCATGTATCCCATAATTTTGTAATCCATTCATCTGTTGATGAACATCTTGGCTGGTTCCATAGTTTAGCAATTATGAGTTATGCATCTATAAACAGATATGCATCATTACTATAGTAGTCTGGTTTCAATTTTGGGGGGTAGATACCCAGGAGTGGTATAGCCGGATCATATGGTAAGTTCATTCTCATTCTTCTGAGGTCTCTTCACACTGTTTTCCAAAGTGGTTGCACTAATTTGAAATCCCACCCACCAACAATTATCAGAGTCCCTACTTCTCCATATTCTTACCAGCATTTATTATTGTTTGTGTTTTTAATGGTTGCCATTCTAATTAGGGTTAGGTGAAATCTCAGGATATCTCTCTGATTGCTAATGATGTTGAAAATTTTTTCGTATATTTATTGGTCATTTGTATTTCTTCTTTTGTGAAATGTCTATTTATTTCACTTGCTCATTTTTTTTTTCAGTACTGGGGATTGAACCCAGGGGCATTCTACCTCTGAGCTACACCCCAGCCCTATTTTATTCTTTATCTTGAAACAGGGTCTTACTGAGTTGTGGAAGGCCTAAGTAGCTGAGGCTGGCCTCGAACCTGGATCCTCCAGTCTCAGCCTCCCAAGTACTGGGATTACAAATGTGTGCCACCATGCCTGGCTTCACTTGCTCATTTTTGATTGGGCCATTTGTTTTTTTGGTGGAAAGGTTCTTGAGTTCTTTGTATATTCTATATATTAGTCCACTATTAGAAGAATAGCTGGCAAAGGTCTTCTCCCATTCTGTCAGCTCTCTTGAGGTTCTTGATAATTTCTTTTGCTGCATAGAAACTCCTCAGCTTAATGCAGTCCCATGCATTAATCCTCATTTTAATTTTTTTGTGTCTTTGGGGTCTTGTTGATGAAGTTTTTACCCATACCTATATGTTGGAATGTAACTGCAAAGTCTCCAGTATAATTTCCAGGTCTCTGAGTCATTTTGAATTGATTCTTATGCAGGATGATAAAGTGGGTTTTATTTCCATTTCTCTGCATATGGATAACCAGTTTTGTCAACACCATTTGTTGAAAAGGCTGTCCTTTTTCCAGTGTATGTTTTTTGGCTCCTTTGTCAAAAATTAATTGGCTGTAAGTATATGGATTTGTTTCTGAATCTTCTGTTCTCCTCCATTGGTCTATGTGTCTGCTTTTGTGCCAAAAACATGCCATTTTTATTACTCTGGCTCTGTAGTATAGTTTGAAGTCAGGTCTTGTGATATCTCCTGCATGGTTCTTATTGCTCAGAACTATTTTGGCTATTCTGGGTCTTTTGTTGTTCTAAATGAATTTAAGGACTGCTTTTTCTACATCTGTGAAAAATTAGAGATATAGTAAACGATAATTGCATTGAATCTGTAGAACACATTTGGAAGGATGGTCACTTGGATGATATTTATTCTGCCTATACAATATTTGTTGATATTTATTCTGCACCACCATGCCTGGCTATTTTTCCCTTAAAAGTAAATTTTTGCAGCTCTCACATGTTTGTACACAGGCTTATGTGAACTATTTGAGGCAACATTGATATATTATATAAATAAATCATAAAGCAGTCATCCTTAAGGCATCTGGACAAAATTAGGAGTGCAGTGGTTGAATAGGAGGCCTGAAATTAGAGAAACTGAATTTTAATTCTGGATTTGTTGTTTATTAACTTTATGACCCTGGGCATGAGACCTCAGTTACCACAAAATACAAAATTTATGTTTGTGTTTTAACAATAAATTGAGTAATACACTTCAAGCCATTACTTTTCAGTAAAATTTAGATCTGGTTAGGGATCTGGACAACCTATTGACAGGAATAATGAGATAACCTTTGAAACCTTAAATTACATATTGTTGTTTACCAACATAAAGATGTATGATAGTACCCATTTTCAATTCCACCCACTGAAGAAAGGTAGCCAGATCTTGTTCCTACGAAGTAAATTTACCTTTATCTCAAGATAATTAGTTACTATTTTTGTTTGTTTCTAGGTTTAAATTGAGCTATTGATAGTCAGTGTTGGGTTTTATTAAGCCTTAATATTTTTATTTCAGTGTTCATGAAGGCATTAAGGCCTAATTGTCTGATGGGAAAAGGAAATGGATGAACTCTTTTGTTGTTGTTGTAAGTTATGGAAACTAAAAGTCGAATACTCCAAAGGGCTTAGAAACCAGGAGAAAATGCTGAGGCCTTGGCCGCTGGAGTTCAGATGGCTGGACCATATCTTGAGAGAGCTAGATTCATGGAAATCTCAATGGAATGGTACTGGATAAAAGCAACCTGTATCCTCCTCCCAGACAAAATTATGTAGGGTAGTGTGATTGAATTTATCTTCTGTAGTCTGATTCAAATAATTGAATCAGATAATGGTCAAGATGAGAAACTCAGTCTTTGAATTGGAGATTGTTCATGCAAGTGGAAAAAGAAATAACCTATGTATATCTTCAAGTGTTGGATGCCAAATTATTTGGACACCTAATGAGAATATCTCACTGATTCCCACCTCCATTTGAGACCACCTTTGGTTTCTAAGGGGAACAAAATTGTTATGAGAGAAATTTCTGCTGTTCTGTCTTTTGAGGCCAGTGTGAGAATATATATCAAATGATCTGAAGTTGGGAAGAGAAGAGACTGTACATTATCATTACATTCATTTCAGTATATTTAAAAATCAATAAACTATTTGATCTTCTAAACATTGCATAAAGAGAGTTTAACTGGAAGATTTCCAAATTTTAAGCTCTTAATTCTGAGAATAGAAAATAATTTTGCCCAATGATAATAAATATCTTTCAATCTTCATCTAAGGTGTTTTAAGGTAACTTGTTAACCATGCTACTTCTTTTGTACCCTGGGCTCTAGCAGATAATTGATGATGTCTAAAACCACTTAGTAAGAAAGATTTGAAGAAAGAAAAAGAAAAAGAAAGCCAGGTGTGGTGGCACAAGCCTGGAATCCCAGTACTTGGGAAGCTGAAATAGGAAGATCTTAGGTTCAAGGCCAACCTCAGCTACTTAGCAAGACCCTCAGCAACTTATGAGACACTGTTTCAAAACAAAAAAATAAAAAATACTGGGGATGTAGCTTGGAGGTAGAATGCCCCTGGGTTTAATCTCTAGTGCTGAAACAATGATAAAAAATAAAAGAAGGAAGAAGGAAGATGGAAGAAGGAAGGAAGGAAGGAAGGAAGGAAGGAAGGAGGGAGGGAGGGAGGGAGGGAGGGAGGGAGGGAGG
>PVLC010037058.1:0-15466 GCA_004027655.1 Graphiurus murinus | reverse complement strand
AAATAGGGCTGGGGGTATAGCTCGGAGGTAGAATGCCCCTGAGTTCCATCCCCAGTACCGCCAAAAAAAAAAAAGAAAGAAAGATTCATTTCCTTTTGATATAACACTGTGTAGAAATAGGTTTTTGGTAGGCTGGGCGTGGTGGCGCACGCTTGTAATCCCAGCATTTGGGAGGCTGAGACGGGAGGATCCGGGTTCGCGGCCAGCCTCAGCTACCTAGTGAGGTACTCCGCAACTTAGTGAGACTCGGTTTCAAAATAAAGAATAAAAAATAGGGCTGGGGGTATAGCTCGGAGGTAGAATGCCCCTGAGTTCAATCCCCAATACCGCAAAAAAAAAAAAAAAAAAAGAAATAGGTTTTTGGGTGCACTAAAGAAGAAACGAGAGAGAGAGAGAGAGAGAGAGAGAGAGAGAGAGTGTTTGTCTTTGGTGTTCCTATACCTTTGTGCCCCTCTTCATTCAATTCCCATAGACCTGTATTCCAATGAGGTGCATGTATCCCAGTGACTGTGCAAGGAGACCCCTTAGTGTTTGAGAAGAAAATAAAATGAAAACAAAATTAATATGCACACATACAAAATCATCCTTTAAAATTTTAAGTTATTAATATGCTTTATAATGTAGATGTAAAGCAGGATTGACATATCATAAAAATTGCTTAGCACTAGAGTTACATATCCTTTGAGTGGATCTGAATCAGATGTCCATACCTGGTTATACTTCAGGGAGCTGAACACTTTAAGAATATATACTTCTGGACCTCCTGGAAGATCCACTGAATCATTATTGGATGAATGTTAGGGACAGGAATCTGAAGTTCAACAAGCTCCTCAGTTCATCCTGAAGCAACCTATCCACGGCTCTGCTTTCCATTGAAATCTAAGTTCCTCCTCCTCCTCCTCTTCATCTTCCTTCTCCTCTCTCCCTCCCTCCCTCCCTCTGTTTCTTCCTTCTTTTCTTCCTTTCTCTTTTGTATTGGGGATTGAACTCATGAGCAGTCTACCTACAAAATACACCCCTCACAGCCCTATTTTTATATTTTTATTTTGAAACAAGGTTTTGCCAAGTTGCTGAGGGCCTTGCTAAGTTGCCGAGGCTAGCCTTGAACCTGCCATCCTCCTATCTCAGCTTCCCAAGGTGTGGGCCACCATGTCCTGCAAAGCCCCCCCCCTTTTTTTTCAAGAGGAGACTGTGTCCCTTATGAGTAAAGTAACTCACTGAAGCCATGGCATATTACTAGTAAGCCCCAGATCAGGACTCTGGCTTCTGTCTTCTAACCCTATGCCCATTCCATCCCTGCTAATGTGGTTGACTTTCAAGCTATGGGCAGCATTTTCTAGCATTTCCCAGACTCTTCCTTTCCCTACTCTAGCACTCTGGAGCCTTCCCAGGAGTTTATTATCTATGGAAAGATACCCAGTAGAATGTCATTAATATCATTGCTAGCAGAATTCTGCCAAAATTGAGAAAGTTCAAGCTGCAGCACTAATGGATTGAGGTCCAGATGGAATTCACCGGCAACAAATTAAGCCTTCTAAATCACGTTGGTTATGATTCAGCTTCTGCAGATGTAAGAAATGCAGATTAAAGGCATAGGTGAGTAAGTACACAGTGGTCTTCACAAAGTAGAGAATTTACAACAAGGAACAGATTTAGGGAGTTTGCTGATAGATTTGTAACCTACTTCTTAGTAAAAAATTATCTCAAAATGTAGTGGCTTTGAACACTATCCTTGTATTATCTCCTGGTTTCTGTGGGTCACCACTGAGACGCTGCTGAGCTAGATGCCTCAGGATGAACATTTCTCCTGGCTTCAATCCAAGTGCTGGCTGGGGTTGCCATCTCATCTCATGACTTCCAGGCTTGCTCATGGGATTGTTAGCAGGATTCAGTTTATCAAGGGCTACTGAACTGTGGGTTTTGGGTCCTCACCGGCTAGAGGCTCCCTCTGTGCCTTGCCACAGGGTTGCTGCACAGGGCAGTTTGCAACGTGGCAGCTGCCTTTCATTAGTATAGGCGAGCAGGAGCAATAAAGGGCAAGCAAGATGGAATCTAGAGTCTTTTTGTAACTTAATATTGGAAGTGACTTCTCATCTACTCTGTCACCATCTGCTAGAAGAGACTCATCAGGTCCAGCCCATTCTCAAGGGGAGGGGATTATCTCAGGG
The DNA here is from genome assembly GCA_004027655.1 of Graphiurus murinus. NCBI lineage: Eukaryota > Metazoa > Chordata > Mammalia > Rodentia > Gliridae > Graphiurus > Graphiurus murinus. The sequence goes on along the minus strand of PVLC010037058.1, from coordinate 13,298 downwards.
CGTGAATTCCTAATGGTGGAGATCACTGGAGGCCCTCTCAGAGGCTGCTACCACAGGGAGTTTGAACACTGGTGGGAGGAGTAGGTGGATGCATTCAGCAGGAACTTGGATGTCTGAATTGGAAGGTCCAGGGAGAGGTCTGGGGTGGGGATATAGATTTGAGAGTTAATAGTATGTTACAAGCAGGGGATGAAATCATGGGAATAGATAAAGTAGGCTGGGTAAAACATTTTTTAAAAATATCCACTAATTACTAGTATCCACTAATCACTAACTTTTAAAAGAAAATTCAAATAGAAGGTAAAAAACAGAACCATGTAGAAAAATGTCACCAACTGAGGCTACTTGTTACTCCTAAGTTAACTAGATTTTCTGATTAGCTATGAAAATTCGGGTTAGGAAACGTAGCATTTCCTAGCATGGTCAGAATAGCATTAAGGTCCCAAGAAAAAGTTCATTCTCCATAAAAATTCCTTGATGCGAGTGACTAGTTGAAAACTGGAAGGCTTCCTGATGGGGAAAAATCAAGTCTCTTCCGTCCTTCATCAGTTTTAAACTCAGATGGATCTCTGTGTTTCCAAGTTTTGGGTGATGAATATTATAAATATTTCTATAGTATGATTAATCATAGTCATTTAAAAAACTACTCCCACAGACCCACAATACCCCTCCCCTCCAAAAGCACCCGGCCCTGGGTGTGTCCCAGAAATCTTGGAGTGCTAGAAGCATGTGACACTGAAGGATGAGGAAACACCTCATCTGCCTCCCTTGGCTCTCGTCCTTCCTCCCTCTGTGCCTTAGCCTCCTGCTCATCGCTTCCACCTAGAATGTTCAGCCCAGAATGTTTCTGTGGCCCAGTCCTGCCCTCCTCCCAAGACTGCTCAAATCCCATCTCTTCCATTACCCTTTCCCTACTAGACCAGCCCACTGCACCCCACCCCACCCCACCCCACCCCACCTCTTCTCCCTGGACTCCTGTCATGGTGACACCCAGTTTAGAGAGGAATCCTTGAGCCATTTTCTGTGCTGGCCTTTTTCTTGTACACCAGGGGTTGATAAAACTATGGCCGGCAAGAGAAACCTCACCGCCCTGCCTGTTTTCATAGGACCTGAAAGCTATGAATAGTTATTGTGTTTTTAAATTGTTGAAATACATCAAAAGAAGAGTATTATTTCATTAAGTGTGAAAATTGAAGTGAAATTGAAACTTCAGGGTCCATAGGTAAAGTTTGATTTTTGTTTATAAAACACTTGTGGAAATTTGCTTTCTTCTGCCTCTTGGTTCACAAAGCCTAAAATATTTACTATCTGTCACTTTTTGGAAGTTCGCTGATATGCAGTCATTTTCTCCCTCCCGAGACAGGGTGTAACCCCTGGGAGCAGGAAATAGTACTGACACTCTTTGGTGGCTTTTACCATCTTTTGGAACACAGCACTGATGCACTGATGTTTGGTAAACACTTGTTGAATGGAGCGGAGAGAGAATGTGTTTTTAATTTGCGATGGATACAACCTTATATCCTTTCTTGCTGGCCAGGCCTCTTCTTTATTCTCTTTTGCTGTTGGGCTGGTATCTGTTATGTCTGGTAGAAAAAAAAAATGACAGGGAATACCAGGGCGGGTCAGAACTCATGGAAAACGCAAGTGAAATGAGGTCTGGGAACTAGAGCTTTTGTTTTGGGTGGAGAGAAACTATTTGCTTTGGGGGATTGAGGTAATGAAAGTTATTTCAATAACATAATTCAACAGTTGTACATGCTCTCTGCCAGAAGTATGGCGAGGCCAACCTCACCCAGGGGCACCATCTGCTAGACACAAAGGCTAAACACTGAAGTGCTGGACAAATTCTCCTCCCTGTGCAGCAGAAGACAAGACCATGTAGACCTCACAGTCATGACCATGTGAAATGTACCATATGAACAAAGACCAGACGGAAACCAAGGAAAGAAATAACAGTCCTGTTAGGGTGGTGGGATTACAGGCTTACTTTTACAAAAAGAATTAAAATATTTCCACAATAAATAAAATTTCTGATAAATGAAGAAAATGAAAAATTTCATCTCTTTTCTAACATGTATCCATTTTTGCCTGTTTTGTTTTAAAATCTTTTCTACCCTTTCCCCCTCACAAAACCAAAATTTTACATGGAAATGGGAATTACTTAGGCTTCTGGGTATAATATACAGACACATACACATTTTCTCTCTTTTTAAACAATAGACTTTTACTGGTGCATTGTAATCATACATCATATTGAGGTCCAGTGTGATAGGAGCAACATGCACACAGCGCCTGGTGCATTTCCCACCCTATTCCCTCTTCCTCTCCATTCATAATATTGAAACTGGTATTGATATCTTCACAAATAGACATAGGCTTGTTTGAATTGTTTCCTTCATCTAGTCTCCCTTATCCCCTCCCCACATCTCTATCCAAGTCTCTTTCATTTCTCATTTTCTCTCTAGTTTCCACATATGAGAGAAAACGTATGACCCTTCACTTTCTGAGACTGTCTAGTCTCACTTAGGATAATATTATTTAGGTTTCACCCACTTCCTTGCAAATGACATAATTTTGTTCTTTTTTATGGTTGAGTAAAATTCCATTGTGTGTATATACCACAGTTTCATAAAGAAATACCTGTTTATCTTTTTTTTCCTTTCTATTTTGTACTGGTGATTGAACCCAGGGGCATTTTACCTCTGAGCTATACCCCTATTTTATTTTTTATTTTGAGACAGTGTCTTGCTAAGTTGTTGAGGCTGGCCTTGAACCTTCAATCCTCCTGTGTCAGCCTCCAAGTACTGGAATTATAGGCTTCATTCATGTCATTTTTAAACTGCATATTTCAATCTGAACCTCTCCAAAACTGTAAAATGGGAAGAACATTAGTAGCATTTAATACAGTGCCTACTATTGCAATACTCTAGACCTTATGATTCTTAAAAGCAGCTGTATTCTCTTTCTGGCTGAAGCCGCAGCTTCTTGCACAATATTAACATATAGTGTCTAGCTTTCAATCAAAATTGATTAAGTGAATAAATGAGCCAAACAATAATAAAAAAAAGAAATGGAACATACATAGAAATACTATGTTGGTAATTGGACAACTTAATTCTACCTTCATGTCCTCTCAGCTAAGACCTGTTAATGAGGAGATTGAAGCACAACCAGGCAATTTGATACACCAAAGCTCTATCAATGTCTGAAAAAGGGTAGGTCTTTCTTTAAGACAGAGAACAATAAAGAAGAACGGGGTGATATCTTAAAATTGTCATCATATCACCATCTAGAAAGGAAGTTCATTCATTGGTTCATTCCACAAATATCTATTGAGCACCTGTTTTGTATGAGAAATTGTCCTACAATATGAGGACGTGACTGGGAACTAGAAACTGAAGCAGAGAGGCAGAGACGTTGACTACCATAGCTCTTGTGATTCCTCCATTCCTGGGGAGAGCTCTGTGATGACAGCATGAGATACAGAACTCTCAGGTAGGATGCCATGCAGGCTTAGATAGAAATGAGGTCTAAGGGATGGAATGGAAGTTGCCCAGAAGGCACAGAAAGAAGAAAGTGTTGCAGATGCTGGGGTAGCTCCAGGCTACATCAGCCTTAGACCTTAACTGAGAGTTTTGTGGTCACAGATGAGGTAGCAGGGATGAAATGAAGAGTGCCCTTGATGTATGTCAAAGGCATGGTTTTTAATCCCAATCCTGCCTCTCCTTTTGGTTTTGTAAATCTCTTAAATCTTCTGAATAAGAGTCTATTCTGGTATAAAACTGAGAAAGAATATTTTTTCTCTTTTGAGGTTTATAAGGTTTGGATTAGTTACCCATTTATGAAGAATGGCCCATTCTAATAATTAAGTGGCATAATGCAATAACAATATGTTTATTCTGTGCAGTTCTGTTGATCTGCTGGGCTCATGCATGTGACTCCATGTAGTTGGAGAGAATCTCAACATAGCAGGGATAACTGGAGCTCTCTGCTCTCCACATAGCCTTCATTCTAGTCTTCTCAGAATCTTGTCATCTTAGCTCACTGTCTAATAGGGTTAAAGAAGAAACTGCAAGGTCTTTTAAGGCTTAGCCTCCTGAGTCACACAATGTCAGTTCCACCATAATCTATCAGTCAAAGAAAGACACAAGGCCCTCTCAGTTTCAAAGGGTTGGGAAATAGATCCCAATTTTGTGTGTGTGTATGTGTGGTACTGGGGACTGAACCCAGGGGCATTCTACCTCTCAGCTATACTCCCCCTCCCCCATCCTTTTAATTTTTTTTTTTAAGTTACTATATGTGGGCCTCAAGCCTGTGATTATCCTGTCTCAGCATCCCAATACAGTGATTACAGGTGTGTGCCATTGTGCTTGACTTAGACCCCACTCTTTGTTGGAAGATGATAAGAAATGTTGTGGCCCTAGTTTTCAATCTACCATAAGGTTGTGATGAAAATCAAATGAGATTATGTATGTGAAAATATTATTTTTCTCTCTACATATAAGTAAGTATGGTTTCTGGAAGCTATCATATACGTATTATGCTTGTGTAACTACAAAATTCTATAACACTCACTAAGGATCAAAACTTAGTTTTTGATGATATAGCTTATTTCCACCTAAGCGATCATACTTGCCATCCTCAGTGGAGGGGACCAGGGCTATGTGAGAATTTAGTTAACTCTTTTCATGAAGCCATGCTTTAATTTGAAATGGAAGACATAGGAACTGAATTTAGTATGTTGCTTATGCACTTGGAAATGATTTAACTCAATACATTCTAAACAGACTCAAAAGTTTGTGAGATGGTGAAATAGACGTGTGTGTGTGTGTGTGTGTGTGTGTGTGTGTGTGTGTGTTCATAAGCATCAGTGCCTCCAGTTTTTTGTGCATAACCAAAAAAAGTATTTTGGTCATCATTTATGGAGTAATTCATTTCCTATAGTATGCGTCTTATTAGGATCATTCAACAAAATGCTCCATTATCCTCTGGGTAGGATGGCAGGCAGGTTCCCTAAGATAGCTGAACCCTGAGGGAGGTAGCAGAAGGACCAACATGGATGGAATTGATTGATCCAAATGACATTACTCTGAAGAAGTTCTTCATTTGTTTCTACTCTCTACTGCATGATGGCATTACTCCCCATTTTATCCCAAAGGCAAGTTCCATGAGCCATCCCATAACCTGATGATAAAATTTTTAATTTAAATAATCCAGAATTAGTCTTATTGCTAGTAGACAGAGAACCTTTTCTAACCCAGATATTTATTTATTTAAGACATATAAAGTGATGAGAGTAGTTTTGAAGCTAACATGCTAGATGATTCCAACTAATCAAAATCATCAAAAGTATTTGTTCCTGGCTGTAGTTTTGAGGACATTATACAACCCCATCCTTAAGCATCTGTAATACAGCCAGGGAGAATAGGCACAATGACTGCAGAAAAAAATATACTGTACATGTTAGCAATAGGATAAATACTCCAATATGTCAGGACCTAACATAGTGCTTGATACATAATAGGAATACTATAACTATGCATCAACATTGATAAATTACTAAATTAATTATTCACTTAAGTGTATGATGTCTAGACAAAAGATACTAGCATTAGCTACAACATCTTATGAACAGGAGGAAGTTGAGAAGATTTTCCTCCTCTTCTTTGAAAGAGGAATTCTAGCTAATAGACTTATTTTGCAAATGGTGCTATAAACTATTCTAAGTTTAAAGAGAGACAGATCTTGAATTATCTGGCATCATGAAAATACTATTACAAGCCAGGCATGGTGGTGCACACCTATAATCCCAGAACTTGGAAGGCTGAGACAGGAGGATCGCAGGTTTGAGGCCAGCCTCAGGAATTTAGCGAGACCCTGTATCAAAGTTAACAACAACAACACCAGGTTGTGCGGTGCATACTTGTAATCCCAGTACTTGCGAAGCTGAGACAGAAGAATGGCAGGTTTGAGGCTAGCCTCAGCAACTTAGTGAGATCCTGTTTTAAATAATTAATTAGCTAACTAAATAAAAAGGACTGGGGGTATATCTTGGAAGTAGAAAACCCATGAGTTTAATATATAGAGTCTAGGTGGTATAATTCAGAGGTAAAACGTTCCTGGGTTCAATCCCCAGTACCCCCCCCCCCAATGGGTTTTCATTATTTGCTACAGAATTTTATTATTGGCAGCATATTTATTTGATAAATGTGGATTGCCTGATAGAAAAAATGGTTCTTTTTTTTTTTTAATTGGTGCATTGTATTCATACATTTTTGTGAGGTACAAACTGGTAGAGCCATACAAGGAAGGGTCTCATTTAACCCTTCCCTGATTCCTGTGAGGAAATGGTTCTTAAATAAAATGTATTAAAATGTATTTCCTTTCCAGTAATCAGGTTCTCCTGCCCCTTCCCTTGCTGAGCTTCCACCACTATGGTTAAACTCTGAGATTTATTTCCCAAACTGTGAGGCTTATCTCCCAAAGAGCCTCAGAGTATAGGCTAAGAGCAACCTCCCAATATGAAGAGGAAGTCGAGTCTTTCCTGAACTGGAGGAAGGGGCTGAGAAAAAAGGAGCAGGAAGAAAAAGCAGTGGCCAGGTCAAATCAGTTCATCTGAATAATAGAAATGTCCAGAAATGCTGGAAGGGGAATTTGAAGGGCGCCAGCATTTTCTCTTTGCTTATGGGGCAAAAGCTTTAGAAAAGTCCTGTGTTTGGTTGGTGCTGCCCAGTATGTCACTGAGTGGAAGAGTCCCAGAGAGGGGGCAGGTGTATTGCATGCTGCTAGAGTCCAGGGAAAGCAGGCGGTTTCCAGACCCCCACAGGGTACAGAACAGCTCAGAAAGCAAGAGGTCAGGAGGGATCTGCTCCAGCCCTGTTTCTCCTAACCTATGGTTTCTACTAAGCACTTTTCTCAGTCTAAATAACTTCTTTACCTCTCCCTGTATGGGGAATGTTCAGGAACACCCCTGACTATTGGAATAGAACCTCTGAGTTTGAGTCTGGTGTCAGAATTTTTTAAAGCTCCCCAGGTCATTCTGTTGTGTAGTCAAGGTTGAGAACTTGTAGACTCTGCAAGTGTAGTCTATTCATGTTTTAGGCTTGAGTTAAATGTCACTTCCTCAATGATGCCTTCCTAGATCGGCCCTGGCCTAGGTCAAGTCACCTTGTTATACATCCTCCAAGCAAGCATCCTGTCCTTGGCACTTATCAAATGGACTGCTATTTATTCCAAGTCTGCTAGTTTCCTATTACCTGAGCAGAAAAAGAAAAAAAAAATTATGTCTTGCTTAAGGATAAGTCTGCTTCACTCATGCAACAGGTGGTACAATAGCTGGTACTCAAGTAAACATATCTTGAATGAATGATCTACTTAAGTGAGGGTGTGTGACCAAGGTTCTAATTCATGGATCTGCCAAGAGAAGTTTTGCAGGTAAGACCTTAAACTCGACAACATACTTGCAGGACTATGCATATTTTCCACACTTTCATTGTCTTTATCTTTACGTTCATGTATCATAGCAGTCCTTCATCACTATTCTAACATTGTGTGGTCCAGCTTTCAATTGACAAGAAGTTGGATGACTTCCTCAGGTCCCTGTGCCCTCATCTGGGTACAAACTACTGCAAATAAGGAAAATCCCCTCTAACAGGATGCATTCTTAGGGTACAATCACATGAGCTGTTACAGAGAAATTTTCTGGAGGTCTTCAGTTCCAGCAACTTCAAGCCCAGTGTGGGTTCCCCAGACTCCTAATCCTTTGTAGGGTGCAGGCAACACTCGACGGTATCCATATAAGGATGTCATAAATACCACATGCTCCAGAGCCACTAAACTCACTGTGCCTTGCATATTCTCAATAGGCAGCCCTTTTGAGCTGTGTGTGTGTGTGTGTGTGTGTGTGTGTGTGTGTGTGTGTGTGTAAGAAAATGGGGTCATCCAGGGAAACCCCAGTCATATCTATGGGCTGGACAAGAGGACCATCCCTCATTGCCCCATCCTGAGTTCCAGGCTCCAACATTCACAGGCCCCTGATTCAGAATCTGGCTCAGATTCTTGGATCATACTGGATTTAGCCTGGGTGGGGGTGGTTTGGGTTGGGTCTTAGAAGAGCCGTGCCTTCAGTGAGGCCTTGACACTGACTGCGTGGCAAGTGGTCTTCACCAAGCCCCCTCTCCGCCAGTGCTCAGTTCCTGCAAGACCCCAGCTTTTTGCAGTGCCCCGCCCCAGCCTCCTGGCCTCGGCCTCTGCTCAGTGCTGGGCTCCGGAGGCGCAGTGAGGCGGCGGGCAGCCAGGACCAGTCTCCTCTCCTGCCCGGGCCTCCGGGGCCGCGGTCTCCAGCGCGCATTCTTAGTGCAGGTGGCTCAGCGTTCCGCGCCCGCGGGCTTCCCTGATCACGGGAGAAGCTAATCTCGGATCCAGACCTCCCAGCCGCTAAGCCTACTCCACCTCTTCCCAGTCCCTCTCCTCCCCACCACGGGACAAAAATCCTAGGCCGGGCAGGACTCGACCACCTCTGCCTCCTCCCACGGCACACTTAATCCAACCAGGGAGGGAGGCCCCGCGCCGAGGCGGAGGCTGGCAGAGGGAAGTGGAAAGGGAGGATGGATGGGGCCGGGGGTGGGGTGGGGTGCTGATGAGGGGGATGTAGGAGGGGGTGTCATTTTCTTTCTTTCTTTTTTTTAAAAAGTATTTCTCTCGCGAGAAACCGCTGCGCGGACGATACTTGAAGAGGTAGAGAAAGGAGGGGGGCCGCGGGAGCCGGGGCAGACTGTGGGTGCCGCGGGCGGACCAGCGGCCACAGCTGGGACAGCTGCGGGCAGAGCGCCGGCGGCAGAGCAGCGGCTGCCCGGCCAGGACGGAAGAGCATCCAACGCCGCCGCCCGGGATCCGAGCCGCCACTTATCCAGTGGGTGCAGCCCCCGTCTCGACAGGGTCGGGGAGCCACCAAGGCTGGAGAACCAGCCACCGAGGCGTCGCGTATGCGCCTCGCCGAGGGCAGGGACAGGGACCCGGGTGAGGGGCTGTCCTGGAACATCCACAGCTGGCTCTGGCCCTCCCCTGCTTGACAACTTCCTGGCTGGGGGCTCTGGGTGCCCGGCTCCGCTTCGGATGCTCTGGGGGCGGTGGTGGCGCCCGCAGCTGGCGGGGACCGCGGGGTCGGCTTGCAGTGCCGCGACTTGGTGGAGAGGACAGGCGGAGGAGCCGGGGCGTTCAGAGCGCGCATCCAGCGCAACTCGTGCAGTTGAAAAAAATTAACCCAGAGAGCTCGCCCTGGGGTTTACAATCGACCAGAACTTGGGTACTGTGAGCCGCGCTCTGCAGCCGGCGCCCGGGAGGCCGGGGGGTCGGCTGGAGCCTCTGCCGCCGGGGGCCTTGGCTTTTCAGCCAGCTGTGGACCAAACGGTCTACACTTACCCAAATTAACTGCGCCACGCGCAGGCGGCGCGCGGGTTGGGGACCTAGAGACTCCAGCATCCCAGTGTCCTGAATGTCTCCCCCGCCTCGGGGATTTGTCTCTGTGTTGCAGCTGGCAGGGGCCTCCTGAAGTGGGAGCAGCGCCTGGAGAAGGCGGGAGGAGCCCGGCCCGGGGGACGGGCGGCGGGAGAGCGGGACCCCGGCGGCGCGGTGCGCTTCGGGCCACAGACACAGCCTCGGGCGCAGCGAGAAGCGGCGAGAGGCGGCGGGAGCCGGCGGCCGCTGGGCATCATGCGGCGAGGCGGGCTGCTGGAGATCGCCCTGGGATTTACAGTGCTCCTAGCGTCCTACACGAGCCATGGGGCGGACGCTAATCTGGAGGCTGGGAACGTGAAGGAAACCAGAGCCAGCCGGGCCAAGAGAAGAGGCGGCGGAGGACACGACGCGCTTAAGGGGTAATGGAACGGGTCCGCTCCTTTGGTGTGGCTCTCCCCTCCCCCTTCTCCCGAGTTTAAGATCCAGAGCCAACTGATCCGGTGGATTCCCAAGGGTGGAAGGATCCTTGGAAAAACCTCCTGGGGCCACCTAAGAGGCGCTCAGGTTTCGCGGTCTCCACCACGTTAGTGCCCAAACCACCTTGCTCCTTAAGGATCCGTGCCCCGAGGAGAGGTCCTGGTTAAAAGGAATTTGGGGCCATTGTTGAGGCAGATTTTGGAAGGCGAAAAGGGTTCCTTGAGGAAAAAGGGGAGGAGCTGCGACTGGGAGAAAAGGAGAAGCCGTTCCTTTCCTTTCCATTCCAATTCCGGTTGTGTGTAGGGGAAAGTACTTGCCCTGTGGGGATCTTCACAGATGCTGTTTGTAAAGGAGCAAGGAAAGGAAAAGACAAAAATGACAGAGAAGACTCATGGTTAAGCGTTTGCTCCAGTAAAGTATGCTTATTCAAATTAGAGACGAAGTTTTCTGGGCCTTAACACCTTTCAGAAGGCAAATGTTTCTGAGAACTTCTGTTTGGGTTGTGTCTTCAGGTCATTGCTGCAGTAGTGTCACTGGCCGGCCTTCAGCCGGTGTTCTTAACCAGCTGCATCTGTGTTAGGTACAAGTAACATCATTTTACCAGCTTCTCATGCCCCTGTTATAGAAAATGTTTCAGCAGGAAAGATTTAAATTAGGTAACTTGGGCTGTTGTCAGTTCGCTGAATTGAAGGACAAGGGGAATATGCTTCGTTTAAGGTTTTTCAAGACAAGTGTGGTGGCCCAAGCCTGTAATCCTAGTAATTGAAAAGCTGAGACAGAAGGATCGCAGGTTCACTGTCAGCCTCGGCAATTTAATGAGACCTTCTGCAACTTTGTGAGACCCTGTTTCCAAATAAAAAATGAAAAGTAGGATTGGGGGTGTAACTTGGAGGCAGAATGCTCCTGGGTTCAATCCCCGGTACCACAGAGGGGGAAAAAAGAATTTTCATATTGCAAGTCTCTTTCATTTATTTTATTTATTTATATTTAGTACTGGGGATTGAACCCAGGGGCCTTCTCCCTCTAAGCTACACTCTTAGCTCCTTTTATTTTGAAACAGGGTCTCACCAACTTGCTGAGAGTCTCACTAAATTACTGAAGCTTGCCTCAAACCTGTGATCCACTTGTCTCAGTCTCCCAAGTTTTGGGATTACAGGTGTGCACCACCACACTTGACTATGCAAGAGAAGTCTTTCTGAGGTTAAATTCAAGCCTCCATAGAGGAAGTAGGATGGACTTTAAATGATTCCGTTTAGCTCCTTGGAGGAGCCTGTGAAATGAATTCAGACAGTAAATAGAGGTTTTCTATTTAATTAAAAAAAATCTCACGGAGTGATTATAGCCTGATTATGTGTCCCTGGGCGACTATTGTAGGGGTCCATGGGGTATTCTTTTGTTGTTGTTGTTAGAAGCTATTTTAAACTGTGTTTATGTAGTAAAATTTGTGTTTTTATGGCCCAAGTATGAGTAAAGGGACCAGACCGGTTTTTGAGTCCTAATCTGAACAAGGGACAGGATGATTGTCAAAGTGAAATACATAGACTGTGCCAAAATTGTGGGATTTTTTTTCTTTTCTATTTTTTACATATACTTTATGTATTTCTTTTCTTTTATGCATATTTTTATTAGTTCATTGTAGTCTCCCATCATAATGTAGTTCAGAGTGATAGTGACAGACATGCACACAGCACTTGGTGAGTTTCCCCCCAACCCCCTTCCTCCCATATATGATATTGATATTGGCATTGGTATTCTCACGTATGTACATACCATCACTGAAATGTTGTGCATGATTTTCTGACCCCAGAAGACAGTTATGATTAATTCAGTTCCATCTTGGCCTTTGTGGAAAATGAACTGAGGATTCCAACTATGTTGGACATGAAATTTGCTGATCCAGATCAAGCAGCAGACATTTATTGCCCTGTGTTTGCAAGGCACGTGGGAAGTTCAATAACTGGAGTGAAACTCTGAATTTCATATGTCTCAGAAGGGCTTCATTTAGTCCACCATTTCCTCCTCGAAAATATATTTCTGCTATACCATATTATCTTACTATCTCTTCTTGATGGCGTTACTTCTATGTATGTAGACAGAGGAAGATGGAATTTAAATCTGGATGAAAATCTGTGGGGAGATGTTGGGTCTGGGCAGACATTTGTCTCATCTCCCTGTGCTGTAACCAACCCGTGTGTTTCCTTTGGAGGCACAGACCCACTGGGAAAACAGAAACTAAGCTTTCCTCTCTTGCTTAACAGGATGCCACACTTTTACTCACACCAGCACTTGTTTCTATTCGGTTTCACATTAAAGAGAGATTCCTCTTTGTACTTCTCATAGTATTTGATCACTTGCAGACTTATTGCAAAGAATTTATAAAGACTTCCTAAACCATATTAGCAGAATAGTAATTATGAGTGTTTCTAATTTTTATGTTATCCTCAAAGTTATCTATCTGTATTTGGGAGTCAAAAATAATTATTTAAGAGGGTATACAATTATAAGTATCTCCCTACTACCTTTAAGAAAATGCTTTCTTATGTATTTTTCTAGAAATATTATAGACATGCGTATACACACATAAATATATACACATGTACACATATATCACACCTACACATATAAATATGTATACATACACAGGTAAGTATGTATATATCTTTTCAATAATGTTCTGAACTTTGTTCACTTTTTTTCTAACTTTAGTGCATCCATCTATTAACTCATATGGATCTACCTACTGTGTTTTCTTGGGGTATAGAATCCCATAATGTGGTTGGAACAGTTCCCTAATGATGGCTCTTTAGATTATATTAAATATTTTATTAGCATTTTTCTACATACTTATGTATACATGCCTAAGTTTGTAGGTGATATAAAGTTATAGAAGTAGAATTTCCAGATCAAAGGTTTTCCCATAGATTTTAAGCAAACACCCATTCTGATGTTAAATTTGAATTGCATTTGAAATTTGTTCTCTACACTTATTGCCATTACAGTTGCACATGAATGAGTCTTTTAACCATGCCCTGCTGTGTAAATCATCAGGAAAGGCAGCTGTGCATTACATTTTTCCAGTTATTGGAAAAAAATTTCTGTTTTTGTTCATTAAAATATTATCCACTTAAAAGACTAACTCCTTTGACTACAGTAAAACCTGTTTGCCATTTTGATGGACATGCATAGTTTATGAAGTGAAAGTGATTTGTAACCCCTGAAGCTGCCTGATGTGAAATTAGTGGCAGCAACTTCAGCACCCACTAACATTTCCTTTAGCTGAAAGGTGACTTAAGCTCATCGGTGTCTGACTTTCACTGATCTAATCATTCCAGCAAATAGTGCCTTTAAATTTTTCTCTGAAGTGG
>PVLC010037057.1:0-15453 GCA_004027655.1 Graphiurus murinus | reverse complement strand
ATGCTTGTGGCACACGGAGCAGAGCAGGAACCAGGCCTCTCTGGGCAGGACTGTGCTGTTGTGGGACTCTGGGTTGGGGACCCACTTTCTCCCGGGCCTCAGTTTCCCCTCTAGGGAGGCTGGATGACTCAGGGTCCTGAGGCCCCGGGAGGATGTGCTGACGGAAAGGACAGGGCAGGAGGTACCAGTAGCTCCCCCCTCCCGCCCCGGGGCAGAAGAGCTCCCAGCCAACATTGGCAAGGGCCAGCGGCCACGAGCAAATCTATACAGCCTCCCCTACGCCAGGGCTGCTCCCCCTGGCCGTCTGCAACCATCTGAACCACGTGACCTAGCAGGGACCCTTGGGGCCTGGGTCTCAGTCACCCAGCCAGACCTTGACCGTCCTCCTGGCCTGTTCCTGCCTGACCCGCAGACCCCCTCCTGTTGTCACCAGCACCAAGACAAACAGAGGCGCATCGGGCGCCCCAGCACTCGGCCTGCAAGAGTCTCACCCTCCAGCCCGTCCGCTGTGAGGACAACTGCCTTCTCTGGCCTCGCTCAAGGGATATGAGCCCCAGAATGAAAACACCGCCCCTGGAGTCACAGCGCAGCCCCAGATGCCACCCCAAACCTCCGCAGAGCCCACCTGGGAAGCCAGCAGGTGGGACGGGGGACAGGGTCTGCTGAGTCACACGGGTGCTGGGCTGCCCGAGCCCTGGGCCCTGCCCCAGCGCTGCACATCTGCCCCTTGGGTACAAAGGGCCCCCCCCCACCTGCTGGGGTCAGATACATGCTGGCTAAGGCCCAGAGGGGGCTCTGAGGCCGCTGCCTGGCCAATGGACCAGCGCCCTGAGGGTTTCTGTGTCCATCGCTAGAGCCCAGGCCCCTCTGCGGCTCTGGCCACAGCGACTTCTGGTAGGTGTTCTGAAAACAGGAAGCACAAGCAGCAGACATCCTGATGCCCGGCACCCAACGGCAGGGGCAGGGGGAGGGGGTGACTGGCTACAGTGCGAGGCGCAGGGAGAAGGTTCCATGGGAATCCCTGAGCCGAGGTGACAGCGGGAGGTGGGCCCTTGGGCGGGATTAGGTCATGGGGGTGAAGCCCCCATCAAGGGGACGGGGGCCCTGAAGAGACAAAACTGAGAGGACCTCTCTCTGCTCCCTGCGAGGACGCAGCAGGAAGGCAGCTTTGCAGGGCAGGAGGAGAGTACTCCCCGGGACCCAACTCTCAGACGTGTAAGGAAGACATTTCTGCAGTATAAGTCACCTGTTCCCTGGAACTGAGTCACAGTGGCCAGAACTAAGACCAAGAGCCAGCACCACCGAGGAGCTCGGGGGGCCTTCCTCCTCCTCCCCTCTGCCCCTGGCTCCCGGCTCCCACGCATCTTTCCCCTTCCCTGGCTGCAATGGTAGAAGAATGCTTGCATGCCCTGTTCTTAATCTTGAGAGCAGAGAAGTAGGGTGGTTTGTATCTCTCCGTTCAGACTAATGGAGCGCTCCATGCAAATCTGTTTTTCCTTGCTGGTGGCCTTGGGGCATGACACTCTCCTGCTGGCCGGTGGGGGTTGAGGGTCGGCCCCATCTCTCCCTCCTGGGATGAGAGCAGAGACAGACAGAGGGACTACTGGCTTCACTCCTGCCCAGCAGAGCCGCAAGAGGTGGTCAGAGCAGTGGAGATGGGATGGGGTAGGCGCTGCACCCCCTGCCCTGCTGGACACTCTAGGGCACACCAGACTGCCACACCAGTCTTTTTTTTTTGGCACTGGGGATTGAACCTAGGAGCATTCTACCTCCGAGCTCTACTCCCAGCCCTATTTTTATTCTTTATTTTGAAACAGAGTCTCACTAAGTTGCAGAGGGCCTCACTAAGTAGCAGAGGCTGGTTACCCACTTGAGATCCTCTGGTCTCAGCCTCCCAAGTACTGGGATTACAAGTACTGGGATTACAAGCGTGCGCCACCACACCCGGCTAGGATCGTGAGCCCTATTTTCAAGAGGCTGAAGGGCTGTGGCTTCTGGCAGGATGCTGACAGTGGGCCTGACCCTCACAGCCCCGTCCCCCAGGAGTCAGAAGGGACAAGGAGCATTTGGGGGTGAATTAAGGGACAGGCAGCTCAGGTACTGGCTAGGGAGGATGAGGGGGCAGGAGCGAGGGCCCCGCTTGTCCAGGAGCACGGATCGGGGAGTCTCAGCTCTGCTCTGGTGGCTGGAGGGCACTGGGGCGACCGTCTCCTGGAGCCCCGAGCCCCAGGGACAGGGGCTGCTGGGCAGTGCTGGGCAGTGCTGGGCAGTGTTGGGCAGCCGTGCACAGAGGCCTCTTCTGGGCCCGGCACACAGAGCTCCCTGAAGGGCAGCCGGGATGCAACTGGCTAGTGCTTGAGCGTTAGACCCCCGCCCCCTGCAGGCCTGGGTTCAAATTCTCCCTCAGACACTGCAGAGTGACCTCAGGCATCTGGGACTTGGGTCCCTTGTCTGAAAAGTGGGGGTACAAATCGTCTACCTCTCAGGGACATGGGGGGAGGGAAGGAGGCTGTGTGTGGCGCCCGTAGCTGCTGGGCAGATGTTAGGAAATGCACGGGCCGGGGTGCAGAGGCTGGTGGGGGCCTGGAGAGACAGGAGGAGAAGGAAGGGGCCTGAGGCCAGGGACGCCGTCCAGCAGGGACTGGCAGGCAGGGTCAAGGACACAAGCAGGTGGGTGTGCTGTGGGGCAAAGATGGAACTTGGCACCTGGGGGTGATGAGGTAGAATAGGAAGAGTAAAATTTAGGTAGGAAGGAGACACTGGGAGGAAAAGGAAAAATACAGTTTTTTAAAATCTGGAGAGTTTTGCGCTAACTCCAACCCTTGGAAGTTTTCTTAGGAAAGCCCTGCCCCCACCTGAGGTTCATGGCCAACATCGCGCCCACCTGAAACCTGAGGAGGAGGAAGATCCAACCTTTCCTGTGCCAGCCCTCTTTTGGGAAGCCCACCTATCGACCACCTATGCCTGTATTCCGGACTTCTAGGCCAGCCCATTGGATAAAAGAACTGGGGAGGCAAGGACTCCCTCTCTTTTTCCTTTTTCCTTCCCCTTGCACCTTTCCCCTTTTTGCCCCCTTCCCTTTGGCCTGCCCTGCTGCTCCAGGACCCAGAAGATTTTCCCCTTGCTCGTCTCCCTGAGTTCCTGAATAAAGACCTGCCTGTGGTTCCTGACTGGCGCGTGTTAAAATTCTTTTTTATCACGAAGGCCAAGAACCCACGAGTGGGACCGCGTTTACCCCACAACAGGGTGACCGACCAGTAACCTCCATGGATGGAGTTTTCTCCTTCATCTGGAAGGAGGTGGGGGTTGGGGGCAGGGAGTGGGGAGGGACAGAGGTCGAGTTTGTGGTGAGGGAGGGGACCCCCTCCATGACCAATGGAACAGGTGAGGCTGAGGTCAGTGGGGGCCAGCTCTGGAGCCGGGAGCCCTGAAACCTATTTATTTATTGCAGTACGTAGGGGCTGAACCCAGGTTTGCTCTGCCAATAAGCTACATTCCCAGCCCTTTTTATTTATTTTTATTTCTTTTTGGTACTGGGGTTTGATTCTACCTCTGAGCTGTACCCCCAGCCCTATTTTTTATTCTTTATTTTGAAACAGGGTCTCACTAAATTGGGGAGGGCCTTACTAAGTAGCTGAGGCTGGCCAAGAACCTGTGACCCTCCTGTCTCAGCCACACCAAGTACTGGGATTACAAGTGTCCACCACCACACCCAGCTTTTTTCTTCTGTTTTCTAATCGAATGTAAAACAACCCAACAAAACATAGGGAACTTAAAGATAAAATGGCCCTAGCCGCAGCCTTTCAGCTCAGTCTCCCTAGGTGTCTCTGAGACCTGCTTTTGGTGATTTTCTACTTGCAGACAAACTTAGATGCCTTGAATACTCCGCTCAGAGCTAGTCTTAGAAGTTTGTGAATTTATTTGCAAATCACATGTGTGTCTGCAACAGCAATACCGCCAACCTACACCAGCCACACACTGTGGCTATTTCTTTACTTTGCCATCAGGGGGAAAAAAAAATGTGCAGAAGTGTTTTAAAGCATAAATCCCTGGAAGTCTGTGTCAGCCGGGGAACCCGAGGTAGTGGAGTGAGGTGGGCCTGGCTTCCGAGTAATGTGGCGTGAAACGCGGCCGGGCCTCGGCGGCCTCCCGGCTGCCCGGGTGGCGGAGCTCCCATCAAAGCGAATTAAGTTCACCATAACAGTGGCTGATGTGATCAGCTTTGGAACATATCGCATCATAAACAGATAAGGGAAGAGAAATGGCCCTTTTCCTCCGCTTGGGATACTGTAAAATGGATGCAAGCCCCGGCGTGCACCGGTGCCCTTTAAACACCAGCGAGGGTGAAGCCAAGGTCCCTTCCGAGGCGGAAGAGCCAGGGCCGAGGCAGAAGGGCCGCAGAGCACGGAAGGCAACCCGGTGGGGGCTTCGCCAAGTCGTCTTTAAACACGGTGCAGGAAGGTCCAGGCAACTCAGGAAAAGCCACCGAGAACAACTGAGTAGTTTTCTGGTACCAACTGGCAACTGGCTTTATGAGGCACAATCCTTGGAGATTATCTGTCTATCTATCTATCTATCTATCTATCATCCATCTATTAATGTATCTATCTATCAGTCAATTAATCAATCAATCATTTATCTACCTACCTTTTGGTACTAAGGATTGAACCCAGGGGCATTCTACCTCCAAACTACACCCTCAACCCTTTTTTTTTTTTTTTCAGTACTAGGGGTTGAACCCAGGGGGCATTCTACCTCTGAGCTACATCCCCAGCCCTATTTTTTTTCAGTCTTTATTTTGAAACAGGGTCTCACTAAGTTGCGGAGGGCCTCACTAAGTAGCTGAGGCTGGCCGAGAACCTGCCATCCTCCGGTCTCAGCCTCCCAAGTACTGGGATTACAATCGTGCGCCACCATGCCTGGCTCCATATTATTTTTTCAAGACATAAAACTTGATTTTGAACAACAAAGCATTTTCTTAGGGTAAAAGTTTTCCTTTGCACCTGGGAATGGGAAGGGATAAGAAAGATCATGACCACTCAACACGACAATAAAGAAAGAAATGTAAGGGCAGGACTATGCAGATGGGAGATGTCTGATATGAATTTGCATTATCACTTTCCCCAGGGCATGAAAACCTGGAAACTGCTGAGGGGGTCCATGGGACCAGTGCCTTGGGGCCTGCAGGTCCCGGGGGGACTCGAGTGACGCTCATAGTCTTCAGTGTGTGCCGGCATCCCTACTAGCCAGGACAGGGCCCATCCACTGTAGGGACAACTGAGTTCCCGTTCTAAGTGTTGACTATGCAGTGGCGGTGCTGATTATGATAAGGATTCATCACGAGGATAGCAATTAATTCTCCAGGGTCAGGAAAGCATTATGATTTAACAGGCAAAAGTGAAATTCTTTCATTAAAATCACCAATCCTCTAACTCATGGGATCAGGAGGCAGAAACTGGTCAAATGTTTTATTTTCTACAAGTGACACAAGAGTCCAATCTGCCAATGTCATCAGCGTTGATAATGCAGAATTCACTCTATCTCCTGAGCTTTCTGGGGGAGAGGGCATCCCAGAAGGGTGGTCTGGGGAGGCCCTAGGGTGCATAGCCCCTGCCTGCAGCATGGGGAGGCCCCACACTCAGAGCGGGCTGTGACTTGGCTGAATGGTCTGAGGTCGGCACCTTGAAATCTTTGGGAATTATTGAACAAGGGACCCACAAATTCCAGAGCTGCCCTGGACAGGTTTGATGCTTTCCAGTCTCAATTGGTGGCAAATCCGCTGCCAGTCTGCTGAGAAATGGCAAACACAGGCTGTGCAATGAGGTTTCCACAGTGCACTTTAAACCCGCCCACCCTACCCTCTCCCAGCAGAGAGGGCCCTGCACCAGCTGCCCAGCTGCTCCTGCTAGAGCCAGACACGGGGCAGCCTCTGCCCCAGGCCCCTGTCCCTCCTCTCTGTCCATACGCACTAGGATGTCTGAAAGTCTGTAAGAAAGGCTTGTAGCCAGGTGTATGAGGGCACACCTATAATCCAGTATTTGGGAGACTAACCTAGGAGTCCAGCAGGTTTGAGGCCAGCCTCAGCGACTGAGCAAGACCCTCAGCAACTTAGAGAGAACGTGTTTCAAAATAAAAAGTAAAAAGGGCGGGGGTGAAGCTTGGCAGTAGAAAGCCCCTGGGTTATTCCCCAGTACACAAGAGAAGAGGCATCTAGAAAAAAGGATTACACCAAGACAGTCAATGCTATTTTTTTTTTTTTTTGCTGTACTGGGAATGGAACTCAGGGGCAATCTACCTCCGAGCTATACCCCCAGCCCTATTTTTTATTCTTAATTTTGAAACAGGGTCTCACTAAGTTGTGGAGGGACTCACTGAGTAGATGAGGCTGGCCGCGAACCCGGATCCTCCGGTCTCAGCCTCTCTCCAGTATCCTAAGTACTGGGATTAACTTTTTATTTCTCTAGGACAAATGCCCAAAGGTTCAGTGGCTAGGTCCTATGGGAATTGCATTATTTAGTTTTATAAAAATTGCCAAACTGTCTTCTGGAACAGGAGCGACCAATTTTAAAGCACGGTATTTGATAAAAACTAAATTCCCTTATGAAAAAGGGAATAATGATTTGGAGGAACACGATATCCCTGCATGTAAGCATCGTGTGTTCTGGGGGACCCAGACTGCTGGTGCCCATTCATCTTGATGCCCCCCCCCCAACATTCCTGGACCAACAGAGAGGCAGGGGGAACTTCAGATCCGTGCTGGGAAGTAGATGGAACGCAGAAATGAATGCAGAAACGCAGATGTGTGTTTAACGAAGATGTGAAGGAGGAGGGAACGTACGGACATTGTATTCACATGTCCACAATTTGGCTGAAATTTACACGCTGGTCACTACAAACCCTGAAGCCCTCATCTTTGCAAGCTTTCCGTGGGAGACAGGGATGGAAAAAAAAAAAAAAAGATTTGAAGGTACAGAAGGCCCCTGCCCCTCAGCCCACCCTGAGGTGCCCACCGCAGGCGCCTCTGCTCCCTGGTAAGTCTTTTCGCACCTCCTTCCCCTCCCCTTCCAACCACCTCTTTGGGGGCACATTTGGAAATTATTTAAGAAGACAAAATGCCTCTAATCTGTTACCAATTAGAAGAAACATGTGAATATTATTTTCTAATTTGTGACTCTTGAGTGTGCGTCTCAAAAAAAAAAAAAAAAAAAAAAAAAAAAACCCAGAGAGAAGTAATTGAAATAATTATGCCCGCTCCTGAATATTTCTAGTATGCTCTTGGAACAAGAGGGCCGATCGGCTCTGTCCTCTTTGCACGGGGTGCCTGAGGGTTGAATGTATCCCAGAGGACACCAAAGCCCCGCACCCAAATTGCCATTGCTACCTAGGCCTTGCTGGTGGGTGCAGCCGGAGCCCCAGGCTGGGCATGGTCCCTGCACAGCTCAGGAGCTGAGGAGCAGGTGGAGGGGAGCCCGGGGTTCCAGGGATCCCCATAAACACATGCGAGGTTTCTCCCTGCAGCTCCACTCACCCCAAACTTCCCTATCCCAGGGACTCATTTGCAGCAGGAGAGCCGCTGTACAGGCATCAGCTTGATTTATAACAGGAGTGGTGTGAGGTTTTCTTTTTTTTTTTCCCAACCTAGTTACAGTGCGACTTGAGTGACTAACTCCTGAAAATTGGTAATTTCTTGGTGCTTAACAGCAGAAGGTCCACCAATGAGAAGTGTGGCGTGCTAATAAATTTATAGGGCGTTATATGCCAATTAGACCTCGTCAGCCATCCAAGAGGCAGGGATGCCAATCAGACTATCATTCCACAAACGCACTCTTTATTACCGACCCTCTTGCAGCCCAATCCCTCATTTATATGTTTGAACAGCAGCATGTTAATGCTGACTGTACAGGAATCTGGAGTCTGCTGAGGGTCTTTCTGGGGGAAACAGCCTCCCTTTTCCTCTGTGTATACTTCTCTTTGTTCCTCAGTGGAGTCCACACTGAGGCCTTCCACCCTGCGGTGTCACCGACGGGCACCGAGGACCTTCCCCTTCACTGACGTCACTGTGTTTGGTGCAGTACCACGCTGTGTGCTGCTGGAGCTTGGGAGCCAAGCAGGAGCCCCAGCTCCGCCATGTACTCATTCAAAAGCGCCTGGGCTGGGGCAGAGAGGCCGCGGTGGTCACAGAGAGACCGAGACACAGAGTCCATGTACCCTTTTGGGAGAGCAAGAAAACAGGCAGAGCTGCCCAGGTAAGAAGTGTGTGGGCCACTCTTTGTGTTAAAGCAATCCACTGGACTTGCTTCCGTTTTCTATATTTTTTTTGCGGTACTGGGGATTGAACTCAGGGGCATTCTACCTCCGAGCTATACCCCCAGTCCTATTTTTTATTCTTTATTTTGAAACAGGGTCTCACTAAGTTGCGGAAGGCCTCACTAGGTAGCTGAGGCTGGCCGCGAACCCAGATCCTCCGGTCTCAGCCTCTCAAATGCTGGGATTACAAGTGCGCGCCGCCATGCCTGGCTTATTTTTTTCCTTAAAAAAAAGGCCATCCGTGTAGAAATGTACACCGTGGACTTGGATGCTCCCAGCCAGGTGAGCAGTGTGACTTGAATCCCGTCCTTGTGGAAATTTTGGGCACTTCCTGAGCCTGGTGACCTGGTCCTTCTTCTTCCGCTCCTCCAGGTGGTGTACAGGGACATCCCTCCCACCTTGGAAGCTTTCGCACACATACCAGTTCTTTCCTCTCTCTCTTGGTTGGGTGGTTCTTGGAATTCCACCCTGGCTGCCTTTGGGATACTTATCTTCTTCCTCTGATGCTGTGTTCATACCCGCCTTTTAAAGAAATACCAGCCCAAGCCAAAGCCTGGTGCAGGGGTAGACAGTTGTGACCCCAGGACTTGGGAGGCTGGGGCAGGAGGATTGTAGGTTCAAGGCCAGCCTCAGCAACTTAGTGAGACCCTGTTTCCAAATAAGAAATAAAAAGAGTTGGGAGTAGAACGCCTCTGGGTTCAATCCCCACTACCAAAAAGAAGAAGAAATGTCAGCTGAGCACTCCTTGGGCATGGGTACTGCAAAGTACTGAGTCCTCGAATAGAGGTGAAGAGAGGCAGGTGAAGAAATTGATGTGTGACCACAAGTAAGAGCTGCATCTGTGGTCTGAGTACTGGGATTCATGAGAATAAAACCTACTACGGGTCCATGTTCTCTTGTTTTTTTACTCTATAGACAGCTCCGGATTTAGTGACAAAAAAACCAAAGTGTAGCTCAACCCACGTAAATAATGAACACGACTTCCCACAGCTAAAGCACACCCGGGGCAGCTGGAAAGATTAGGGCACCTATGAATCTGCAGACGGGTGACTGCAACAAACACCGAGCTTCCCCGAGATATTAGCCTCAAGATACACCCACCACCGCTGACCCAGCAGTAAAGGCCAGCCAGCCAACATGCCTGTTAGAATCTCTCTCCACCATGCCGGCTGCAGAGAGTGGCAAACAGGGTGCAGCCCGAGGACCCCTGACCTGTCACGGATCCTCCCACCTTCTAGCAGAGCTGGGGTCAGCGCTCGGCTTTTCCATGCGTAAGAGGAACTCTGCTGTTACCAACTCCAGAGAGGACACTGATTGCCTCTCTCAGTGAGGCTGACGAAGGACACAATGTCCAAGAACAGACGGGTCTAGTGAGAGATGCTTTCAGAGGCTAGCGACCAGAGAAGGAGCATGGCTAGGGGTCCCTGAGTCCAGCTGGATGAGGTTCAAAATAAACGGCATCCAGCACAGGCCCCCGCCATTTGCAAAGGGCCATTTTGGAGAATGACAGCTTTTCTTCCCGAGAAGGAGGCCTTGGTCAACAAACTAGATTCCCTACCCCTGGGTCCAGGGACACTGAGCATGTCTCCTTCCCCTTCGATTCAGCTTACTACTTGTGGTCACTGTCCTTCAAGCCTTTAAGGAGATGGCGGGTCTTGAACACAGAGGGAGATCAGAATGGCCCCCTGCGAAGGCCTCTGGTCCACCACCTCCCACCACAGCCCTGCCCAGAATCTTGGGCAATTCACGGAAGTCACCTTCCTCTGATGGAGTCCTTCTTGGGCAAAGAAAGCGGCTGTGTCCTTGCTTGTCATCTAACTGTCAACCCCCTTGAGAGGCCATCCACAGCATCACATGTGAACGGGGAACACTTTCAGAGGCGCTGGGTGATCCTGTCACCAGGTTGCAGAATGTCATGCGGGTCACAGGTGCCCCCCACCAGGACCCTCCTGGAGCCCTGTCCAGCAAGGTCCAGCGGGGATGGTGGGGCAGGGGCAGGCACTCCTGGGAAGACAGTATGGTCGGGTCAGATGCGGTAAAGGCTCCTTCAAGAGGAGCTTCTCCTTGATCGGAGGGGGGTCGGGGACAGGGACTCTTTCAAGGAACAGAGAACAGCGTCCCCACCCCTGCCCCCTCCGGGGGCTGCGGCTTCCTCTCCTTCCTACCTCGCCCCTAAACAGCACTGGAATGCCCTGTCCCCTGATGGGCTTCATAATGAGAAGGGCTGTCAATCACAGCTCCATTAGCCTGGACCGACTTTCACTTCCTGAAACAATTTATTGGATTCCCAGAAGCAAATGGGCCTTCTTCCTTTTCAGCTCTGTTTTTAGGGAGCTATTCAGAGGGACCGAGGGTCCCTGCTGCCCCCGCCGGGCGCCTTTGTTTCCTTCATTTACTCATGAAAACGGTTTCCTGAGTTCACCTACGCCTCTGTCCCGGGTCGGGTCTCCCGAGTGTTTGCCAAAACTTTTCTCCTCTACTTTTCAGTTGCTGCACAAAACCCACCAGCTGTTTCCAGCTACTGAACCAGGGAGGGCCTCGGGAATTTTATTTGCAGATTTTTTTTTTTTTTGAGGGAGGGAAGCAGGGGGTGGGGTGGGGGAGGGAAAAGGCACAGACTTCGAAGAAATTAAATTAATGCAAAGAAAAGAAAGAAATGAGGTGCTGAGAAGGCTGACCAATGATGCCCCCTGTATCTGGACCTTTGGAGTCCCTGCCCTGCTCTGCTCTGTTCCTTCTCTTTCTATTTCATCCTCTAGCAAGAATCTCACCAGCTCTATCAAAAAAAAAAAAAAAAAAAAGAATGGCTGGAGATGCCCCTGTAAATTTTTTATCCTGCAAATATATATATTTTAAACTATATTCTTAATGCTTTTAAGATCTATGTTGATGACATATAATACTACTACTGGGGAGGCTTAGACAGGAGGATCGCAGGTTGGAGGCCAGCATGAAATAAAACTCAGTGAGACCCAGTCTAAAAATAAATATAAAATAAAATAACAGGGCTCAGTGGTAGAATGCCCCTGGGTTCAATCCCCAGTACCACAGGGAGCATTAAAAAAAAAAAAAAAGATCTATGTTGATGATGATTGAAGTTTTTACTTTGATAAAATTTCCAACTATTTAAAAAAAAAAAACCAAAACTCCATGTAACCTATATTTAAATTGCTGCCCAAAGAGCCTGAAAGAGGAGTCTACCTTTTGGTTTCTGACCAGGAAAAGAGGACTCAAAATTACATGAAATAATATTTTCCTTCTACTGCTCTTCTTACAGGCTAAAAATCCACGGTGCGCCGGCACCTGAGCAGTAAGGCGCTTGTCTCCTCTAAGCATAAATCAGTTTAACTTTTAACCTGGGAAAACAGGCCAGAGAAGCAGAGTTCCGTCTCGCCTTCTGAGAATTTCAAGTCAATAGTAAATTGGGGGGCACGTTAGAGCCGCTGAGAGCCAATCAGGGTAAAATTATGCAGCCATGTAAGAAATAATATCTATTAGGCTAATTTAATCACCGAATACTTTACAGATGAATTAGAATTTAGAATCCAATTATTTCCAACATTCGGACTGTCAGCGCCCATTTCTAGGCAGGAGGAGGGAAAGCAGGGGAAGGGGCGAGGGGAGCTTTTAAAGATGCATGCCGTCAACGGAACGGGCCTTCTCCTGCACACAGGCTGCCAGGGCAGCAGAGAAATGACAAGTCCGATCAGGGTGAGCGCCATCATTGCACAGCGCTGGCTGGGAGGGAGGCTGGGATTCCTTACCCTGATGGACAGCCATTGTCCCCGCCAGGAACCCCAAGGGCCCCCCAGGGGTCTCCCTCCTCCTGGGGCTGGCATGCTTTCACAGAGCAGGCCAGCTGGGCAGCTCCCGGGCCTGGGAATCAGCAGGCTGCTCCCGGGGCCATTATAAGGGTCCCAGTCACACCCTTGGTGGACGCTGCCTACCCCCCCTCCCGGTGAAGTTGCGTCTCTTTTTATTGACCGCAAAGACTGAAGATGAGGAGGGAAAAAAAATAATGAGGGTAAAAGAGGAGGACAGGAGGTCCTGTACACAGGTCACAGCCTCCAGGTCTTAGCCTCCCCATCACCTGCGCTTTGTGTGTGGGGAAACTGAGGCTGGAAGGGAGCTTGGCACTTAAGACTAAGCTCATCTCAGCAAGAACAAAACTAGGCTTGGGGATTGCTCCTCTCCCCCAAAAGGTCCACCCAGACATTTGGAGGGAGCTGTGAAAACAGAGAAACTTTCTGATTTGCACGCGAGCTCTTAGCCTTAAAAGTTGCTGGTGACCCTCAGAGAACCAGCGTGGGTTTGTTTTCCCCCTTTATTTACATAGAGCAGTGCAGGCAGTAAACAAGGATTCTTATAACTGATATTTGGGTTATTTAAGTGGAAAGACAGATTTGTCTCGGGGTTTCAGAGATATCAATCTCGACACAAGTTTTCCTGAATTTTTCTTTCAGAAAACCAAATCATCCTCTCTCTGGGGCATGCTACCTTTTCTTTAGGGAATAGAAACACGAAGAAACCCTTTGGATTGCGGCTCTTTTGCAATTCTCCGGAATCCCCCACATTTGCAACAGTGAGAACAGGAATGTTCGGGAAAACCCACCACTTAGAACTCATTCCAGAAGGATCCTTATGGCGTGAAATGAGTGAAATGTACCCTGCATTTAAATTGTAATATGCCGGCGGGTCATGGTACACTTGTTTAAGTTTAAGGTGGCCGTGGAGACCCCTCCTCTTCAGGAAGGCACAACTAAAGCGAGCCACCATGACAGCTATTACCCAGGGGACCTCCCGGGCCCATTCCAAGGGAGGAGGGGACTCTGGTGTTTACAGGCCATTGGGGTTTTATGATGGGGTGCTTCCTGCCTGGCTGCACAGAGCACGCCGATCCCACAGACTTTGTGAGTCCTCCCGCACATTTGCCTCCGCCTGACACACAAT
This sequence comes from Graphiurus murinus, assembly GCA_004027655.1. NCBI lineage: Eukaryota > Metazoa > Chordata > Mammalia > Rodentia > Gliridae > Graphiurus > Graphiurus murinus. Next base: position 2,196 of record PVLC010037057.1, on the reverse strand, counting down.
GCGCCCTTATTATCCCTTTAATTACTGTGCTGGACCGCTCTGCTCCGGCTCCACCAGGACCTTTGTGTGTGCCTGTGTGTGCGTGCACGCATCCACATTTATCTCTTTGATTCATTTAATTGAGGGCAGGGCGCTGGATAGGATCTCAGAAGAGGCATTCCTTGTTCTAGGATGATTTATTGAGGCTCTTAAAAACACCTGTTCATCAATCCTTTCCTAAAAAAAGAAAGAAAGAAAGAAAGAAAGAAAGAAAAAAAAGAGCAGACAATATCCTGCTTCTTTTAAAGCATTTATTTAAAGGTTTTTTTTTTCCTGTGTAATAATTAAGTTTAAAAAATCTATATTAAGTTGGATGTGGTGGTGCACACCAGTAATTCTAGTACTTGGGAGGCTGAGACAGGAGGATTGCAGCAACTCTGCAAGACCCTCAGCACCTAGTGCGTCTCTGTTTCAAAATAAAATATAAAATAGGGCTGGGGGTGGAGGTAGAGTTCAGAGGTAGAATGCCCCTGGGTTTAATTCCCAGTATCACAAAAAACAAAACAAAAAAACACTCCATGGGCTGGGAGTGGTGGTGCACGCTTGTAATCCCAGTACTTGGGAGGCTGAGACAGGGAGATCACAGGTTCGTGGCCAGCCTCAGCTACTTAGTGATGCCCTCCTGCAACTTAGTGAGACCCTGTTTCAAAACAAAGAATAAAAAAATAGGGCTGGGAGTATAGCTTGGAGGTAAAATGTCCCTGGGTCCAATCCCCAATACCACAAAAGAAAACAAAACACCCCATATTAGGAATAATCATAAGAAAGCCTACTAAATGGTGATTATTTCTCCCCTGTGTGTGTATGTGCACACGCCTATGTTCACATTTTATACGGATGCCCAAGGATGACGTCTTAGTGATGGAGAGTTTCAACATCGGAGTGTGAAGTTGGTCACTGAAAAAAATGGGCTTTTTTTTTGTGTGTGTGTGTGTGTGTGTGTGTTACTAGAGATTGAACCCAGGGGTGTTCTACTTTTTTTTTGAAGCAGGGTCTCCCTAAGTTGCTGAGGTTGGCCTCGAACCTGGGATCCCCCTGTCTCAGCCTCCCAAGTACTGGGTTTTCAGGTGTGTACCACCACACCCAGCTTTGGGCTCTTTAAAGCCACAGGAGAATCATTTGCAGCAACTGTGCACCAGTGTTGATGGATTCCGGCCAAAAAAAGTTACTTTCTTATGACAAAAGAAAAACAATCCTCTCCTCTTTCCTTTACAAAACCCCCAGGCTTTGAGGTCACATGATCCAATAATGAGCCCCCAAAGAAGACAGCACCCTGGGGGGAGGGGAGGAAACACGCCAAGCTCCTCCGACACAGGATGGCCAGAAAACCCAGGACCGGAGCAGAGGAGACCGACAATGGCTGCCTGTTTGGCAGGTCCCCGGAGCCCGCCCAATCGGAGGGTGGTTCGCTGTCTGCCCTTGGGGGAATCACCTTTCTTTCTGGAGAGATCGATGCGGAGGAGCCGCTCTGCCTCCCTCGACCCAGTGGGCAGCAGCCGCGTGGCAGGACCTGGTCGTCAGCTCCCGCCACATGCCTAATTAATGACCCTGCTGGTCGCAGCTGGGAGAGCCGAGCTGGGGGTGATTAATTAAATTAGCTGGCAGAGGAAATTACAGTGGAAAAGCCAAAGTTTGATTGCTCCATAATTAACCGCAGTGCAAATAATATCTGCATCTATAACTTCCAGCCATGAGATCAGAAGCCAATTGAATTTGGCACTGATTGAAGCTGTAAATATCCTGTGGTGAAAAATGATAGGTTTGTTCTAGAGGGAAAACTTACAGAAATGGACATCTAGCAAATGGGATCAGGGGAAAAGGGCACGAGAGGGAGCTGCGGGGAGGAAGCCTTACCTTTCAAACTGCCTTTTTCCAACATTAAAACAACCCTTTTTTCATATTTCTTTTGGATTAGTGACGAGGCGTGTTAGCCTATATATCCTGCCTCCGCGTTTCAGAGTTGACTGGCCATGCATGGAACCTACGCTGGGGTTCCATCCCCTCTCTCATTCCAGGGATTAAAACCCAATTCTAAAATAATTTCATAGGCTAATAGGAGGGGACCGCTTTCATCTCCCCCAGAAGAAGAATGTTCTATTTGGACCATCAAATGCGTGCGCCATTGCTACTGCTCTTCTGGATAATGACATTTTTTTT